>OY720451.1:6253700-6256200 GCA_963082715.1 Harpalus rubripes
TTAACCGACTTCGTATCTCATACTTCTCGAGATAGCAATAGTGTAGCACTTAAATGGAACACCCTGTGTATTCCCGTACAATTATTTCTAGTTGCCTAGCAACGACTTTTAAGAACGTCAAAAAGTTATCACTTTTCTTACGATCGGAGGAAAAATAATTTAGAAGGTATCTGAAAAAAATGTTGTTTCGTGTTTCTAAAACTGTTTATCATAATGAAGTGAATTTAATCTTTTTAAACAAGTTTTCCGCTTGGTCGAGAATTAAATTTAACGAATAAAGTTTTAAATGAAAGAATAATTTCTAAATTTAGAAAACAATCTAAACTCAAAGGAACAAATAAAGAAAGAGAAAGTTCCTGTGTAATGAACGAAGCACTTTACAAAGAATTAAATTTGTTTTGATGGCGATCAAATTCCAAAAAATCTAAATGAAAATTGCAAATAAATAAAAATGACTGTCTCTCCCAGCTTTAATATTCATGAGAAGTAGGAATAATTGGAGAAAAACAACGAGACACAATAAAAAGCGTTGATTAAAGTCTTTTGAAATCTCATTTAGAGTTTAATTATACACACGGAGAAGCGATTTTTCCTAAGACGGAAACGCGGAAGATGGAAGAGCTTGCAGTACCTACCCGCACTTTTAACTAATTACATGAAAAATCAAATAATTCGTGCGCATTTTATAATTAAATAAGAACACTACAGACTTTTTTTTCAATCATAATCTTATAACAAATTTCTTCAATTTTTCTGTTCATTTCATGTAGGAGAGACCGGTGTCAATTGTTACAAAATTTAAATTTTTATTTTTCACGAGTTATGGCTGGTTTATGATGGATTTAATTTATAAATTTAGATTTACAAATTTAGATTTGAAATTTACGATTTATCTTGCTGGTTTATAGTGAATTTAATGATATGAAATATGCCCAATCAACTTACGTGGTTTGACACAAATGGGATGACAGTTATACGATATTTATCATTTTTATCATAATCAATCTGTATTGTTCTATAGATAATATTAATAATATATCCATATTTTCAGAATACATTTGGCAAATAAAAATTAAAATGTTTCAACTGTCACTTGAAACTGTCATTTTGCCCACCAAAAATAATTGTTTGAAATACTAAGAAATGATTGGACGCATTTACAAATTTACATTTAGAATATAAAATATGGTGATATTTTAAATGTAAATTCTAAATCATAAATTTCTTAAATTCATCATGAACCAGTAAAGGCAGATATGTACAATTTATATTTATAAATTTAAATTCGTAAATCTAAATTTGTAAATTAAATCATCATAAACCAGCCATTAACGTTACATTTCGAAATTTTGAAATTACTTAAGGTACATTCACAAATGAAAATTAGGTTTATGGTTTTTGTTTAGATTTAAGTAAGTCATTCATAAATGCAAGTTTAATTTAACTCTAATTTAGTTTTGATTGTACTGTCATCTATGTAAATGCTTCAAAAACAAGATTAAAATATCGGTAGAGCAATACTTAGTAGATACCCGTGCGCCGTGAAACTGTCATTAGCTTGGCATTATTGGTTATATTTCAGCAATTAAATTTTGACAGTTCTATGTTCTTGTCGCATTTGTTTAAAAAGCTGATTCCACGAAGTGGATACTAAATAAAGATGGGTGTATATCTATATCGTTTCAGGCTCGTTCTCATTGGTGAAGTTTGTGACGTCAAACTAAATCGCAAACCTAAAGTTTGGACCTTGCAATGTTTGGCTTTATGATTTGGATTTAGAGACACTAAATTCTGAAGTGTGAATGGAGTCATTACATAATATGCGGCCAAAGTCTTTAAATCTAAAGTATAAAGCATAAATCTAAACCTAATTTTCATTTGTGAATGTACCTTTATATGAGAATCTACCCACCTTAGTGAATAATATTTTGAATTTTAAACTGTTGAAAATGTGACAAATATAAACGTATAAGGATTTTTAGTCAGGCATTACAAATGTTACAATTGACACCTAACTGGTGTCAATAGTAACAGGGCCAGTGTCAATTGTAACAAACTTTAACAGTGATGTAATAAGATAAAATAACAGATAAAAGAAGAAATTATTGAAAAAATAAACCTTTATTTATTACCTTAGAAAATACAAAATTCAGATGACAACTAAAAGCAAACAAAATATGTATTCTGTTGATGATATGGACCATTTTGACCAATGCCTTTAGTCGCTAACGAATTTGCAGTTTAAGTAAACATAAAATAGGTGTTTCTTCGTACAATTTAACTTGCGCGGTGTCCAGATGATTTTAAATTTTCGCCACTGCAACCAATCTCCTGTGCTCAAAAAATATGGGCCAATACATATCAGAGAGTTTCCTCATCGGAGCCATCTGAAGAGTAATCTGCGACTGTTACTTTCGGAACTGTTTTTCGTTTTCTTTGTTCTTCTTCCTTTATGTTTTCGATAGCAGTGGTTTTTCTTGTAAGTTTTATCATGATGAAT
>OY720451.1:6261200-6311200 GCA_963082715.1 Harpalus rubripes
CATGGAACGGAGAGAAAACAAATAGATCCATAGCTTGCTCTATTTCCAGGCTCAAACGGGCATTAATTGCAAATAGGAGCAGAAAGACAAGCTTGCTAGAATAGAAAAAATACAGTAGACGGCTGAGGGACATTTTTATTCCTCTTGTTTACAATCGAATTATAGTAAGAGAATTTAAGGAGAGAAAGACATCAAATAATATGATATTTAGAGTAAACTTCATATAAAATTAGATTCATTCATTCTAAATATTTACATCTACTATCTGCCGTATTTGCTGAAGCAATGCTGTAACTTCTGAAAACGTCTGTTGTTTTGTAGACTGACTATTTTGTAAACAAAACAATGCACGTTGCATCGCAATTGTTTTCCTTGTTAGAAAAATTAAGTTAAGATCAAAGATACTCATAAACAAGCGCACTTGTTTACTGAATTAATATTAACTTGTATTTTTCATTTGCTTTGCAGAACTTCATAATTTTAATTATAGAAATGAGAAGGATTCAAGTGAATATACAAAAACCTTTTCATTTTACATACCAATCCCGAATAACAAAATATCACCAAAAATCGTTTAAGAATGAAGCTTCTTCTAGCATCAATAAGCCTGCAGCCTGTTAGAATATAGAGAAATTTCTAAATATGAGTATTTTGCAAATTTTAGTACTAGTGATGCACGCGAGGCGAGACGAGACGAGAAATATAAAATATCGATCTCATCTCGTTTTCGGATCGGTAATCTCGATCTCGCTCTCATTCTCGCACATTTTTTTGGGTCGCGTCTCGTTCTCGCAGGAGAGTCTCGCTATAAAAATTAGCACTTGCGCACTACGTATTTACGTACCAATTGCACCCGTCTTCCGTGTATTTGCAGTCGTATAACTATAATAAAGAGACGAAACACTAAATTCTGGCCACCAAATTGTTTCAATATGAACATAATGTTTATTCATTTACGGTCACCAGAAAATGTGCTAAGTTAGTAAATAATTTAGTTTACCTCTAAAATATCCATTTTATTACCAAATTGTGATCTCTAAACTTATTTTGTATTTCCTCGCTCTGGGACCGGTACCAATCAACTCTAGATAGACTCAAAAAATATAGTGAATTCATATAATTTTCACATTCACGTGTTCTATTAGCGTTGACTCCACTCCATGTACGGTACATTTTCACTGAATTTATGAATCAAAGCTATAAAGTTACAAACCATTTTTATTGCGACACTCTCGCGAGATTCTCGCGAGATTTCTCGCTTCTCGCAGTTGTTATATCGATCTCGCCTCGAATATTAAACTGTAATCTCGCTCTCATTCTCCTCTCGCATAATGCAACGAGGTGAGACGAGATGCGAGAGTACTCTCGCCTCGTCGTGCATCACACATTCTCATAAACACTTTAACTGTAGAAAAAAATTTACAAGTATAAATTAGAATACTCAAAAACTTCAATAGTCAATGTTAGCACAACAAAGGTTCAAAACATATCCGGTTTACATTTTCAATAAAAAAAAAGATCGAGGGAGACCTAAAGACAACCAGGATAAGGTAATTCTGAAGATCTTGTAGAAATAAAAACACGGCGATTTAAGACGCTAGTAAGAGGGCAAGGACTAAGGAATAAGAAGCAATGGGCGAAATTCATAGACGATAAATATATTTGTACACCCTGTACCTTATGGGGAAAGGATTTTTGATAATACATTGTCGGCAAATGTAGAAACTTTTATTCAAATTTGAAAATATCACCGAATATCCATTAGATATTTTACAATAAATTTTTGAAATTTGGATAATATTTTGAAAAAGTCAAATGATCTGAAACAGAATGAGACGTCACAGCACATACATCTTCATCGGATCCAATTGGTCGGTTAAAGTGTCAATTCTTTGTGTTTTGTTATAAGTGTTATGATAAATAAATTGTCAAAGTCGTCAAACAAGTGTCTCATTTCGTGTAAGATAATAACAAATTCAATATAAAATGTCTAATTTACCGTATCGTATTGTGCCTTCTTGCAAAAATGCTGCTAGGAGCAAACCTACTATTGAATTTATAAATATGCCAAAACACGCGAAGAAAAGAAAATTGTGGCTGGAACAAACAATCGTTTTCTGATATAAATTTAGCCACCATCCAGCTATCGACTTGCGGTAAACCGTCCGACTTAATTTGAGTGTAGTCTATTAGCCATTATTACTTTATTACTCATTTATAATGGAAAATGTCAGCGTCACATGTCAAATTAGAAGTTTGTTATTAACATGTGACAAACAATTACCTACCTTTATTTATCTAAATAACAAAAATAAACGAAGGTGATAAAAAAACTGTTTTTCTATTGGCTGTGAATGACGTAATGTATGTGCTTGTAGGTTTCATAATTTGTTGAAAAAGAAAGCCGGCCGAAGTTTTACGAATCTGTGCTCGTATATGAAATGTTCTCGAGCTTTACAAGGTCATAAAGCTACAGAGTACCTTACTTCCGCCTTCCGCGGCTATTTTCCAACTAATCGAACGATTCAATTCCTATATAGCTTATAAAAAAAAACCCTTTAAAATGCCATTTTGGTGAAAGACAAAACCTACATCGAGGCCTATATAGATAATCTTTGTTTAAAACTTATCACATTAACGATGGGCGTGTTGTATGTTGTGTGCGATACACCCTCGTTCGTCATCGTAAAGATAAAAACTCCGCCGAGTCCGGAGTTACCGGAGTCCGGAGGCGGAAGCGGAAATGCGTCAGCCTGGGACTCGTGAGCACAGAAGGGAAGAGAGTTTCCATCGTAAAGATCATCATCAGCGAGATTATCTCTCAGGAATATTTTAAAACATCTATTGCTTTCAAATTTACCTCGATGAGATACTAATACGTAAACGCATGTGAAATATCGGTTTGGGATTTTATTAATCTGTCTCAAAACACAAGAGCGTACAATTATTTTCATCATTACTTTTACCTCCCGTCATACAGTGGGTAAGGTAGTTAATTTTATTGGTACGACTTGACTAAATTGGAGATGCAGTCTTGGAAAACAGTGTTTATTAAAGTTTGGTTTCGTTTTTTCTGATGCATGCACGTATTTTATTATTTCTGATACTTTTTGACATTTTTATCCTTACAATTTTTAATTTTGTAATGTAATCATCTCTTTTTCCAAATGTACCTACATCAACTATCCTCGATGATGATTCATTTGGAATCGAAACGTAGGAAAGTATTTGTGGATCCTCCAATCTAACTCAAATACTATCATTCAGAAAATTTTAAAACCTTGTATTACGAACTTTTTCTGTAATGGAAAGAGCCCATTAGATTTTGGTAAAAATCGGATAACCAGAAATGGCATTATACTAGAAGCTTAAAATAGTTTTTCTTCGAAAAATACTTTTAAATGTTATTTTTTCGACATTCATGTTATTATAAAAATTGAAGATTATTAAATTTTCTACAGATTTGCATTAACACTTTTTCTATATATTTTATGGATAAATTTATAAAATTATCTATAATTTAAATCCCGGGGCCTACGCTTTAAACAAACAAAACTCCTTGGTTGCGCAGTTATTCAAATGACAGATAAATGTCACTGTAAAAGAACTAATTTCAAATTAATAATAGTAACGTTTTAAAAAGAAAAAAGTAAATAGAACAATAGGAAAGGAAATCAATACAGTTTCCTGCATATGTAAATATGTAGGTATGTATTTAGATGAATAAAAATTAACGATTCGCAAAAAAGTTTAAGCTAATTCTCATTTTTGGATTAGTGAATTCTATTTTATTCCTGTATTAAAAATCTTTATTTTATTATCAAAAAAGGTAGTTATTTTGATTACATTAGACCACATTTTAAGAAATAAACTGCCAAAATTAGAGTAAAATTCGCTAATCCAAAAATAAGGATTAGCTTAATCTTTTGTTGACTCGGGCGGTACATGGCGGGAGATATTGTGTTGGCCACACCAGATTGTTACTATTTTCACCATGATTTCTGCCTGTCTATCTATATGTGTGTGACGATTTTTTCCTCCTCGATAACTCTTAAACCAAACTTATACAAAAAAATTCTAATATCTGTATTCAAGCTTTTTGCATTTGTATAAAGAATTGATTGAATTCTGGATCATATTTTAATATATTTTTTTATGAAAATTTGTTTAGAGCTTCCAGTAAAGTACCACTTCTGGTTTATCAATTTAGGCAAAACCTAATATGTCGTTCGCATTAATTTAAAACTTTTAAATATCAAATGTTAAAAGTTTTGGATTATATTTTAAAATAGTTATTTCATTAAAATCTATTATAGGCTGCAAGTAAAGTACCACTTCTGGAAATTATGTAATGACCAAAAAGGGAGGTGCGCAACTAAATATTATAGCAGTCCTAAATACAAAATTTCAACTTTCTACACCTTACCGTTATTGAGTTATGCAAAATACGTACGTACGTAGGTACGTACATATATTACGTACGTACAGACATCATGACGAAATTAGTCAAAATCGATTCAGGGATGGTCAAAATGGATATTTCCGCTTAAAAATATGAAAACACAAATTTTACGCGATTACAATACTTCCTTTACTATGTACAAGGAAGTAAAAAGTTGTCGCTTATAGTTTTATGCAATGTTATAATTTTGCGTGTTGTGTTTGTGTCTAGATCAAAGGAAATAATGAAAAATGAATCCGTGAATAAACGGCTTCCGAGTTTTAATATCCTCGTAATGTAGAATTGTTTGTAAATTATTGCATCAGTTTGAATTATCATCAAAATGTAATAGACACTCACGGAGCGCGCAACAAAGTTAATTAATCAAATCGAATTGATTACAAAGCAAACTGTGATGAAGCACTAATCATAAATAATTCACTTCCAAATCAGTTCCTGTTTTATTTACTCAAATCTGCTCTACAAAACTACCTCTACATTTGTTAATCTCAAATTGTTAATCCTAAAACGTAATTATAAAATTCACCATTTTATCAAACTTTAAACGACGAGGGTTTTTCAAAACATAAAAAAATGATTTGCAAAAAGTACTCGAGATATATTCTCATAAATTCTCATCCTGAACTGGCAACATACTTGTATGGGAAGTTTTATCTAACGTGGTTTTGAAAATAATATCGGTCAAGTGGTGTCCGGCATTGTCCAAAAACTGCTGGAAGCCACTTGTGAACTTTCGCAAAACTCTTTCATGAATTTCTTGGGGTATATGGCGAATTTCTGTACGGATTGCCTCCTTTAAGTTTTGCACTCGGCTTTGAAAGAAAAAAGCCGCACGGGATCAAATCTGGCGAGCATGCGGGCCACGGCATATTACCTTTCAATGAGTTCAAGTGCTCGGGAACATTTCCCTCGAAACCTGCATTTATGCTCGCGCTGTATGGCCCGTGGTCCCAGCCTGCTGCACCCACACATTATCCAACTCGTTCGTCCACATCATGTTTACGGTTGAAATTTTTTATAACGGAAACTTTCCATCCACCTGCCTCCATAGGCACCATCCCCACTCTTTTATGAACTTCGCTCGCTTCACAATGCCAAATCTAGGGAGGATGTTTTGGCGCAACCTGTAATTATTTTTGATTGAATAATTTTACTTATACATTCGAGAATTCAAAAGCATTTGGCAATCAAATATAAAGCAACGTTTTTCTCGAAAACTATGTTCGAAAATTAACAAAAATATAAAGAGAAAATTATGATGTTTAGGTTTAATTAATGTGTCACTTAAAATCTCCTTGACAGTAAACATGTAAGCGGGATTAGTATGAATAATTGCTTAATGGAGGAGTTTTCGAATTTTTACTTTTATATTTTGTAAAACATTAATAAATACCGGAGAAAAAAAAATTATAAACTTTTTTAACATTTTCTTCCCGTCATTACGGCGTATATAACATCAATTATACGCGAATTAGGTCTCGACATACTTGCTCAAAACGTGCTTCATAGAAGAGACAGAAGCAAAACACGGCGCCTTGTTTATGTTTACATTTGACACTTGGCAATTTAATTTCTGTGTTTATTGTATTTTTACTATCTTTGTAGCTCTTATAGTTCTCGAGATAGCAATGGTGGCCCATTTAAAATGAACTCCCTGTAGAAGACATACGTTCCTGTTTTCATTTCATTCTAAACAAGCGCTCGTAGCGGACAACTTCGGCGTACCAAAGATGCTGCATACGTTATCGCATTGCGGGCGATTTAATTAACGATAAATTTAATATCGTTTGTACAAAAAATACGCTATATTTTATTACTTTTTTTGCATTGATAGTAATATTGTATGTATAGTATTGCAGTAATGTGGAAAATTCATTACATTTCAACATGATTAAACTGCTCCATTGGAAAACTAAATATAAATTTTGTTAAAAAATAGAATTGTTTCTAAGCAAAAAAAATAAAGCGATAGATTTTATTAAATTGAGATGCAGATATCGGTATATATGGGAATCCGGGTTTTCAAACCTAGTGGGATACATTCATTTTTCCCAACCCGTTCTTCATTGTTATTAAAGTTAATTTCCCATAAACACATTCTCAAAGTTTTTATTCCCGTTTTTAACTTGCTAATGTTAGCTTTAAAAGGAGAGAGCCGAGAGCGTAGTATCCTTCTGGCGCGGTTTGGAGATACGTTGAAGTAGCTACGTCTAACTGATGACACTCCGGCTGTTTGTTCGGCCTCCGGGTGTTTGCTGTGTTGCAAATCAAGTCGCCTACGCCTCACATCATCTCTACACACACTCACACACACTAAGAAGATATCCTCCAATAACCAGATCCGTAACGAGGCCTCTTCTTCAGACATTAAGAAAAAAATATTTCAGTTCTATTTTAAATGAAGTACATGTACAACTACTCTTAAACGCTAATAGCTCCCAAAAATACGAGGTAACGTGAATATGTTCCCGGATATGGTAAATAAAATTTTATTGAAAAAATCTGGTATAGTCAACACAATACCTCCCGCCATTTACAGCCCGCGTCGCAAAAAAGATTAAGCTAATCCTTATTTTTGGATTAGCGAATTTTACTCTAATTTTGGTAGTTTATTTCTTAAAATATAGTCTAATCTTATCCAAGTAACTACCTTTTTCGGATAATAAAATGAAGATTAAATTTTAAATATTGGTATAGAATAGAATTCACTAATCCAAAAATGAGGATTATACCTTGTTCCATTTAAGCCATTCAGTATTGCAGAGCATAGGGAATAGTTTTGGCCTCTCTGATTGGCTGAAATTGGCGACAAGAGAGAAGTTTACCCAATGTAATTTCGGCTACTTCAAGTTTGCGCTATTGCCAGCTCCATTTACTGAATGGCTTAAATGGAACAGTGTATAGCTTCAAATTTTTTGCGAATCGTTAATTTTTATTAATCTAAATACATATCTACATATTTACTTATGCTGGAAACTGTATTGATTTCCTTTCCTATTGTTCTATTCTAACCGGATTCGATCCCGACCGACGCCAAATATTTCGAATTTTAAATGGCACAAAACTGACTCCTGTGCTCCACTCTCCACGCCAGCAATGAGTGCCCGTGAGGTGATGCCTGGTAAACGCCCGCACGGTACAAATATGTCATCATCATTACCGATATCTGCGAACGAAGCAGATTGGCACACCCAGCAATGGGTAATATGCCGTGATAATATATTTATTTATTTTTTTTATTTGTTCTATTTACTTTTTCCTTTTTAAAACGTTACTATTATTAATTTGAAATGATTAGTTCTTTGACAGTGACATTTATCTCTCAGTTACATACATTTGAATAACTGCGAAACCAAGGAGTTTTGTTTGTTTAAAGCGTAGTCTCCGGGATTTAAATTATAGAAATTTTATAAATTTATCCATAAAATATGCAGAAAAAGTATTAATGCAATTCTGTAGAAAAGTTAATAATCTTTAATTTTTATAACAACTAATCTCGAGAAAATAATATTTAAAGGTATTTTTCGAAAAAAAAATATTTAAGCTTTCAGTAAAGTGCCATTTCCGGTTATCCGGTTTAAACCAAAATCTAATGAGCTTTTTCCATAATAGAAAAAAATCGAAAAACAAGGTTTCAAAATTTTCTGAATGATAGTAGACACACACACACACACACACACACACATATATATATATATATATATATATATATATATATATATATATATATATATATATATATATATATATATACATACGCACATACACAGCCATCATCGTGAAAATGTTAAAATTGGATTCTAAAGGCCTCAAATCGTGGTCATTTACCATAATCTCGATATGCGATTTTTAGCACGATCCCTATACCTCCCTTACCAAGGGTACCGGTATAATATACTTGAAGCCGCTTGAATTGTCGAGATAAACGTAGTCATCGTAAGAAACAATCTGCAGCTTTTGCAGACATTAACTAAAAGGGGTGCCGGGTAGCTCGACGTTTTCCCTAGTTGTGACTGACAACCCAAAAAAAAGAAATTTCTCTGCTTGGTTCTAGACAGCGAATCCAGATACTTATTAACGCTACCTCGTATGTAATATGATGTACAATATGTAAAAGTAGCCTTAAGTGCTTATACCTCTTAAAAATATAGACAAATTCCAGTTGTGTAAACTCCTGTACAACTCTCATTTTATAAACGACTCCATTATCCATTTCAATTTGAATTTGGCGCTCGTATTGCACTTCCTTTGAGTCCACATCCACATCCTGCGTCCCTTGGGTGCAATTACCATTATGTCCTGGCTGCGAAACATCAAATCCAATTGTCCTGACGTCCGTCGCTATGGGACACTTCATGTCCTTTCTCCACTTACAAAGATTGTCTACTTTTCATTATCTAAAATAATGAAAAGTGGGTAATCGAAGAGATATTTAATCTTTTAGCAAGTACGGTATTTATGTTGCGGGTGATATACCGGGTGGCGCTCGAAATCCGTTATATAGGTATTTAACATGGGAAAAAAGAATAATTTAAATATTTGCCACCCATTAAAACTTATTGTAGTAAAACTTTATATAGAGAAATATTCGTTTTCCGGGAATGGACTGTGTCATGTTTTGAGTCAGAGCTCAACGTTTAACCAACCACCAATCACTTGGTTTATTTGGCCTCTAGCGTGGTTTACACGTCGGTTAACCTTGTAAACTGAGTCTCCCTCCTTGTTGCTTAAACTCGGCCCCTAGCGTGGTTGACACGTCGGGTAACCGTGTTTAAAACAGTACTATCCCCCTTGCTCCTGAAGATGCCCCATATGACTGCGGGCGAAACGTTGAGCTCTGACTCAAAATATGACACAGTCCATTCCCGGAAAACGAATATTTCTCGTGACTCAGACTGTGGAAGCCTACGCAATTATTTCACAAACTTTATATACATGTCTGGGAACACTTATTGCATCATATTAATAGCAAATTGTTTTCAAATGAATAAAGAATAATTACGTAAAATAAGAAAATGTTATGGCAATTTTAATATGGTAATTATTATTTCATATAAAAGAACGATCAACAAGTAATCGTAGCATGATGGTAGCGTCATAGCTTTTTGTTTCATGGTTACTAGGTTTAAACCTACCACACTTCTTTAATTTTTATATTTTTATTTATTCTAATTTTAGATGCATATCAGTTTTAATTTTTTTAAATTAATAATAAAATTAAAAAGTAAAATAAAAAATCTGATGTGGCCAAAACATTATCTTCGTCAGTTATATGAGGCATTTACGAAAATTCTACCAGTGAACTCTTACCGGTAAACAGCGGTTTATCAGGTTATAGCTACCGGTATTGATATTTTAAGAACGCAAGTGGTAAACGGGGTAGATCCAAAACCTATAAAAAAATGGAAAATTTGAAACAGGTTAGAAATGATATAGTTAACAAACTGAGCAGAGTCATACTTTAAACACATTTCCACTTTTAACGCGTGCGCTTCGCTTTGCATGACTATCTTTTTTGAGATTAGATTCTTTATGAATCCAGTAGATGGATCTGGTAGATATTGTACAATTTTCGAACACGGTAACTTTTTACTACTGGTGTTTTCGAATACAGTCGGTAGATGCGGTATCTACCGGGAGAATTTTCGTAAATGCCTATGTATTTTCTATAAAATCCATACAGAAAGTTCCTTGCAAAAGATTCAAAATTTCTTGTATGTACATTACCTTTCAACTATTGTATATATTTTATAAAAATTCCATACAGAAAGTTTCGAGCAAAAAGATCCTATATTTCGAGTAAAATTATACTACGAATATGTCAATTGACACTGACTTCTTACAATCAGATTTTTTTAAATATAGTAGCTGTTTCTAGCATAGCTAGCTAATTTATGAAATTTCTTTGTAATTTTATAACTCTATATCCATTTAATATGAAGTATAAAATGTAGTCAAATCGTATAGAGAATACAATGTTCTTTAATATTTATAATAACATTAAATGTGAAAAAATGATATTTAACATCGTTTTTTCTAGAAAAACTGTTAAAATCTTCAAATGAGAGTATTTCCGATTGACCAATTGTAACCAAAATCTAACCATCTCTCCACATGGATGTAAAGAAAAGGAATACGGAAGAATTATAATTTTTTGAATTATACTATATGAGTTATCGGATCAGAAAAATTGTCACACACACACACATCATCGCACTTATTCATTAAAAACTCACCACTGAAATTTTTGACCAAAGACAATACCTTCCTTACCTAAAGGTGACGGAAGGTAAAAATAATGTATAATAAAACAAAATTGATAACATTAAATTGATATGAATAAATAAAAATATAAATACACATACTTGGTAATGTAGAGACTTTAGCGCTATATAATATCAGTACTAAATCTTTATACTACAGCCACATCGTGTATATGTATAAAAACCTTTCTCTGAAATTCTGTCAAATTTGCTGTTCCCTTTTCACTATTAGTATTTACTTGCTGTCTATTTTGACTATTTCTGAGTTCTTGTAATAGAAACATTGTCTCGGTGTAAAATAGTTGTGTGTGATTTTCTTCTACATCAAAGCTCCGAGTGTCTTGGCTTTAAAAAGCACACTCCGTTCTCGTTATTCGAGCGTCGGAGCTTTTGTTCCTAGTCGTTAAGCCCGCTGTGTAAAAAGCTACCAAAGTAAATTCCAAGGAGCTGTGATACAACACAACACAACACAACTAAGATAGGAATGAGATTTTCCTAAGATTTTTCTTCAATTTTAAATAAGAAAAAATAGTGGTGCACTTTCCATAACAAATCTGAGAGCTCGCTTGGTAGACGCCATCAACGTCTCAACGGTACAGGTATATCATCATAAACAATATATGCGAATAGAAGTAGATTGGTACACCCAGAAATGGGCAGTAAATGGTGTTGATGTATTTATTTTCGCGCTACTTATATATATAGCAATCTTTCGGGTAACACGAACTAATTTAAAAGTACCTACATCTGTGGATTTCGTTACAAATGAACTTTACTGTATTTTTCCTTGACGACGAAACTTAATATTTCACTTACATTTCTAGGATTATAATAATACTAAGGTGTCAGTAAGATAATAAATAAATAAATAACTAACTAAATAAATAAATAAAATAAATAAATAAACAAATAAAATAAATAAGTAATTAAGTAAATAAATAAATTACTAAGAAATAAATAAATAAATAACTAAATAAAAAAAAAATATTTTTCTCTCTAATCGGATGTCCCCCTAGGTCTTCTATAAAATTGTCTTAAACATGCTTAACACGACGAAGTTTTCTATTCTAGTGACTTGAAAAGTGTCTCTATAAGTGACCTTACAAGTATATTTACACGATCAAGTTTTACGTGAATATCCAAATGTCAAAGGTCAAGTTATACCTTCATAAATTGTCAATTAATTTACATCACTTGAATTTTTCGTATATATCCATCAAGATATCAATTACATCTGTACTTCATTTAGCCATTTTTCAATTTAATATCACCAGACTTGTACACATCAAAAATTTAAACACGAATGACATTTAACAGCTATTTGATCGTCAAAACTTATAGGGACTTTAAAGAAAAAATAGCGCATTTTTAATTGCTGTAACTTAAATAACTAAATTTTGTCATAAAAATAATAATATGCTGTCATTACTGACATCTTGTATAGTTACAAGTTCCAACGTTAGGACTACTTTGTTTTATAACTACAACTAACTTCACGTGATACAATTGAGCTTCCGCCATCTGTCATTAAAAATATTCCAAAGTATATAATTAATGTCTGTATGTTAAATTTTCAATTGTGTATCACACGCCCAGAAACTGTTTTACGAGATCTCGTATTTGCAGGCCTCGTTTTCAGCTCGGCCTGTCAAAATAAACTCGGTCTCGCAAATGTTCAGTTTCTGGCCTAGTAATACAAATAACTATTACAGATGTCAAACAGGCCGTAACGCGAAAAATATAATAAGCAACACGGATTACACATCTTAACATCCTCGAAAATAACTTTGGCCTAGGGTTTCCTCCTCGGTCTGTTACAACTTCCTTGTAGTTTAAATAACTATTATTCTTTTAAGAAGAAATTGATAACCTAATAAAATGTTTCGTAATTATCGCACTAACAGTTTCATATTCAGTTATTCAATCTGTATCTTTTGCCCCCTGTGAATATCATTATAAGTTTCTGTAATCTAATCCCGTTGCAAGTTGCACCCTCAGACCCTGGTTAAGTTTCCCGCAAGAAATAACACACTAGAAGCAACATTCTCGCCTCACTTAATTAAAAACGTACATGCAATATGTTCTTATAATAAAACGCCCTTCTTAGCAGGATGTCTTTGAGACAGGAACAGACTTCACAACTTAACACGTGCTCTGGGTTTATGATTTTTAAAATACTACTATGTCAAAAAAGTACTGGGAATTGGTCAATAAAACACAAAATGTGCATTATTCGTCTAAATTTATTGTATCACCTTGAAAGTAGGCCCCTTCCGAAATAATACACTTATGTCAAGGAATAATCCAATCATCAAAACATTTTTAAACGCATTTTCACGAATCGACTTCAGTACTCGCCGCGAATTCTCTTTTATGTCTTCTATCGTCTGAAAACGGGTGCGTCGAAGTGGTAATTTGAGTTTTGGAAATAGAAAAAAGTTGGCCGGTGCCATACCAGGGGAATACGGTGGTTGTTCGATAAGATTTGTTGAGTTTTTGGTCAGAAATTCGTTGACAATGATAGCCTTGTGAGATGGTGCGTTATCGTGCTACAAAATCCATGAGTTTTCTTTCTACAAATCTGATCTTTTTCGACGAATTTGCTCTCTCAAACGCCGAATAACGCTCAGATAATATTCTTTAGTTACTGTCTCACCTTCTGGCAAGAATTATGAGTGCACAACATCGCGATAATCTTTTTGATCGACTTTGACGTGCTTTTTTCGGTTTCGGCTCAGTTGGAAGGCGCCATTCCGAAGCTTGTTGACTAGTTTGCATGTCAAATTCGTAAACTCATGTCTCATCACCAGTTACAATGCGTTTTATGAATGTGGGATCGGGATTGACTCGCTCTAGCATGTCTTCAGCGACCCTTTACGCGATTGAGTTTTTGCAGAAAATTCAGGTCTTTCGGCTCTAGTCGAGCGGCAACGCGTTTCATGCTCAAACAATCGTTTAAAATGGTACGAATTTATTCGTGAGACACAGAAATTTCAGCGGCTATTTCTCTCAGACTTATACGACGATTTTCAGTCACCATTTCCTTTACTTTAGTGATGTTAAGTTCAGTTGAAGACGTTGATGGCCGACTTGAACGAAGCAAATCTTTCACCACATCTCGACCGCTTTTGAATGCACTGTACCAATCATACGCACGTGTTTTTGATAAAGTCGATTCACCGTAAGCCTTATGTAACATTTTCAGCACTTCGGCACACGAAATTCCATTTGCAATGCAAAATTTAAGACAGATTCTTTGTTCGATATTTTTATCTATTGTAAACATCGCAAAACATACTTGAGATGAACTGACAAATGGAGCACTGTAAACAAACTAAATTACAGATGACGCTCAAACTCCGTGTGACCATAGAGGACAGTTGTGCCAACGTAGCGACAAAAAGAATTTCGACACTCCCTTTAAGCAGGCTTTTTTAATGTTTAATTCCCGGTATTTTCTTGACAGAATGTACATATTTCATTTATTAACAAAAAGATATACGGCCTAATTCTCTAAACAAAATTGTTAAGATTAACAATCATTTTCAGTTGTTAATTTCAATGTCAGTTGCTAAGTTCAAAATCCCAATTCACTATTACATTAGGTTGCTAAAATTTAACAACTAGTCGTTACGTCGAGTTGTTAATCTAGCAACTGCATTTCTCTCGTTGTTAGGATTGAACAATCGTTGTTATATGGTTTTTCTTGAAAATTTTGCGTTAGGAAATAAACTTTTACTGGAAATAGAGGGACGCCAGCAAAGGTAATTATTTATAAACTAATATATACCTGCATGCCTAATAATTATATACATTTTTAAACAACATTTTAGTTTTTTGCAAAGAAATTTGCGAGATGTTAGTAATCCATTTCCGATACTGATATTGGGAAAAAAATATTTACAGAGATATTCAAACTAAGCAAGTGTCGTTTAATTCGTGAATTGGATGGTCTCATGCTTCAAGCATACTGAGTCAGTATATGCCCAAAGATCTCATGTTACAAGATTAAGGGTTTAAATTTATTCCAAAATTAAATATTTTAATTCTTAATATTGAACAAATTTTCAGATTCTCTGCCGAAAAGATCTAAATTAATTTTTTTGAAATTTATTTTCATTTATATTACACATTTAAATTTAAACAGTCTTTTCAACAATGTCAAATATCTATTATTTTTACTACTAAAACTTCTAAACGATGGTCATGCGACATTCCTGATGATAAGATTCTTGAAATTTCGAAATCAATCGCATCGAATTGAATAAATATGTATACTAGACTGGAGAACTTCAACACTTAATTTCTACGCCTAGCTATGGGTCTTATAAAGAGATTACAGAGCAAAATTTCAATTTTTCAAGTCAATCAACCATTTGCAAAATTTCCAACTAGCAGTTATCAGAAATGAAATGCAAAACTAGCTTTGTTATTTAATTATTCCAAAATTATCATGAAATCTACCATTAGAGAATATTGTTACCCGGAACATCTTGCACCCCAAATTTTCTTATCACTCATTATTAAAAACTCAAACGTCAAAGGAATCAAAATCTGTCACTTTAGGTTGTGAATAGAGTAGAAATATGTACATATATTGAGAATCGACATGCCTTTTAACTTGTTAATAACTTCACTGCTATATTTAACAACGATTGTTTAGAACGACCGTTTTTAACAATGTCGTTATGTATTTACTGAATACCAATTGAATGACAGTTGTTACAAGAGTTGCTAAAAATCGTTGTTAATATTCAGTTGTTACCTAACAACTATGTTAACAACTATCTTAGTAAATTAGGCCGATAATCTCTTGCCGTAATTGCGCCCAGTAGGATGCATCAAAAAAATAAAAATAACACAAATGCTGACAAGACTATTATTCTAGCCCAAGGTTGTTCAAACAGTCGATCGCGAGATATTTTTAAGGTGATTGCGCATACTCGCGATATTTAGTTTGCTCCTATAAATTTAGTAATTGTTACAGTTTATCTATTTGAAACAAATGAGCATAGACCAATGAGAATTCAAAATTATTTCCTGAAAAGAGTTTGGCGTATGCCGGCTCATGAACAGATGAATAACCTGTGTGGCGAAAAAAAAAACTACTTTAATTACCTACTATAAATAAAACTTCTTTATTATAAGAGGTATATTATCATACGTAATGTAACAAGTGATATGATTATCATCGCTGATTTCTCGAGTGAAACCGAGTTGCAGATTTCACGAGTCTGAAGGACGAGTGTAATGTGCTGCAATATCTTCGATTTTTAATCATATCACGAGCTTATATTTAATGAGAGAATATAATGAATTTTTGTGACACATTATGTGTGCTGCTAACCTAACTTTCAATATATTGTATTACAGCATGGTTAATTTGACAATTATAGCCGCTTTCTTTTTATCAAGAAGATCAACTCCGAGTAGCACACATCTACCTTAAATCTTTCTTTTTAAAAGGGGTTACATGATCTTGTACTAACCATTTTCTTCGTCCCCGTCCCCGCGAAGCATCACCTTTGAAACAGGATCATATAGATCCTGAACTGATCCCGAATGTTAATGTCACGTCAATACGACTGACTGCTTTGTATTTTGTCTTTTTTGTAAGTATTTGATATTAAAATGACATGAATAGAAGAAATTTATTAGTTTGAAACGTTTTATCAGGTTTCATTACCATAAGAAATACATCCATATATAAACACGCAAAGGTAAAAGAATTTAATATGTCAAAATCAAATCACATATACAACAGACTGTAACCACAAGCAAATTCAGCATATTATATAAATATAATGCTATATATGTTTTTTCTTCTACTTCTTATTTTAAAAAATATACTGTTCTTTTTAGGAGTAGTTCAGTTCAGTTCAGTACGAGGTAAGATCAGTTCATTTTCCCCCTAAAAAGAAAGCGCCTTATCTTATTATTTGCATCATTGTTGATATCAACGCAACGATTATCGCACATTTTTATACTCAAAATTAACTGTCAATGTCAAATAAAGAAAACAAATCCCTTACTAACGAATATAAATAAGGTGATATTATTTTTGTTTTTTATCATCGCTGTGATAGACATGTAACTAGGGAGATTCTGAATGTTGGTTGGCGGAAAACATGTCACGTGACTCATGAATTATATTCTCTTCAAAATATAAAGATAATTTTAACACCTCTTTATCCAAATTTTACTTCGTTAACAACTGTTTATTCTACTTAAAGTTTTTACAAACAATCATATCTCTTGTCAACGTTCTAATGAAAAGAATATTATATTTTATTCCTGTCGTAAACCATCATAATTAATCCGTGGAATTGTCAGACATAGATAAAGCTGCGTACACACTATATAACTGCCATAAGTCATTAAACTTCAACAAGAAAAGATTATATCTTATTACATGGCAGAATGCATGGATAGGAATTTTATGATGTGGACCAGCCCTTAGAGAATAGAATATGATATTAATATGGTAATTTTTTAAACTGCTTTACTTATAATCTTTAAACATGAAGTTTGAAAAACAGACTAGGGAATTTGCAGTTTGCTAGTTTTAGATAAATATTAGTCAGAAAATTTTAAAGGAATTTTAATAACATAAAGTTTAGATAAAGAAATTTCTATAAGATATTATTCAAATCATCAAAAGTATTTCTTGTGGTACACAATATTTTTAAAAGTCATGTTTGACACGTTTCACAAGATTTCAGACTCTGAATCAATCTCTCACTGAGAAATAGATATAATTGCATGAACTGTAAATTTATTTAATACAAATAAATCCTAAGTTTGAATAGATCTAAATATATCTACAATTGAAGCAATGTAATAATTTATTTGAAGCATTTATTTGTCTCTTATAAATACGTATTGAGATCAATTATATCTTCTATTTCATGAGAACTATGCATTTATTTACGTTAAGAATTATTTTGATTGCGCTAAATATATTGCATTACTATTGGATATATAATAATTTATTTGAACCAAGTTTATATACTTACCTCTTGTACCCTGTCCACTATAAATAGATTAAAACTAGAAGAAAACAATTAAATAAAGACTGGCATATTTAATTTTTTCATACACCATATTGTTATTAACTCACAAATTACATTCTTAAGAATATTAATGTACATATAATAAAAAATTATAAAAGTATATATATGCACTCTGTATAGGTACCGGTGCATGTGCCTTGGCATAAAAGATACACTGAAAAGTGCAAAGCAGATATCCAAAACTTTGTAGTATGTTTTTCACTGTTTCGTCACCAATATTCACTACTTTTTAGCACACGAATGAAAAACAAATCGCCAGAAATGAACACTGTCAGAAATGAGCACCGCCATAAACAAAATGAAACGTACAACAAATGAACAAGTCCATACAAGTCACATCACTTAAAAACGTCATTTGACAAATAGAACATTGTTCACTCAATAGAAATATTGTTTTGCCACAAATAATATTTATTTATGACAAATAAATGTAGATTCACACAATAGAAACTATTTTTCATTGTAATACATATAAAGTTTACACAAATACATTAAGAAATTAATCCAAAGCAATTACATATTTGCAGGAAACAAGTAAATATTTCTGAAAATTATAAATTTATTTATTAAAAACCTCAATTTAAAGTATTAGTTTATTTAAGAAAATTAAATTAAATTTAAATGAAATAATAAGTCACGGTCAAATAAATAATATAACTGAATGAATAAAATACATTTCATATTAAAGATTAAATTGTATTTGTTGTAAGGTTGCAATAATTAGATGAATGAAGTACCCCTTAATTATGAATATTTATTTGCTAAAAACTAGTCATTTTTCTCTATGTTCGGTCATTCATCAGAGACTGGCTCACTCTACCATAACCACAGACGCATTTTGCTTTTATTGAAGCTCATCAGTGTGGTGCACTGCAGCCCTTAGATGATATGAAGACTGAATCTTGAATGGTTTATCATCTATCCACTCACCCTACAGGTTACAGTGCAACACAGTGATGGGCTCCAATAAGAGCAAAATGCATCTGTCGTTCTTGTTGAGTGGGCCAGTCTCTGATAAAATGACTGAGAGGTTAATTCAGAGACTGGAATCTTGTGAAACGTGTCAAGTTCCTTTAAATATATTATTACCAAAATCTACTTTGCCAAGTAGCATCTGACAAGCGATGTGGCAAATGGTAAGCAACGTGCCAAATCCACGCTACGCGACACTCTACAATGCAACACTTACGATCCCGATAAGATACTTCAGAATTTGTGTATACACTTTAAAATTCATGAAGTCATTTTGGGTAATACGCTTAAAAACGGCTTCCACACGCAAGCAAACAAGTATACTACGACAAGGGTTTTCAAACGAAAAGTTTATAAAGAAAGGTCAAGAAGAAAAGGGAATTTTGTTTTTGTTAGAGAATTATTATAACAAGATTTGTATGATGTATACATTTACAATGATTTTTATTTTAAATGTCCGATAAGGGCCATTTGGATCATGAACGAATTAATAAATTGGCATACATTTGTCTCTCTCATATTTGAAATGACAAGAAGTGCACGCGATAAGGATGGATATTGTGGTATTGTCTTTTAAAAATTGATATTCATTCGACTAAGGCTGTGTCCGATGTTGCATTTTTATTACCCTAATATCTAAATCCTAATTTCATATGCCCTAAATTATGTCATTATTTAGGGTTTAGGAATTAAATTTTAGGGTTTTGTAGGAGCATACTATGCCTTGAAGTTGGCGCGCACTAATTAAACAAATTATGGCCATCGCTATAATTTGTACAAAATGTCAAATTTACTGTCAAAGAATAGCTTCTTAGCTTCTATTTTATGGAATATAATATTAACATTTAATCTGAAACATCAAATTAAATCGAATTGTATAATCCACTTTTGTTGTTGTCAGTGTTCCCATACAAATCAATAGATATCATTAGTATGCCATTCGGAGTTTTTACCGTAACATACATTTTTAGAATAACAAAATAAAAAAGTAATATCTTATGCATCCCCATGAAAATTCAGTAAACGACACTACTGAAATTGAAAGAAAGGCCGGACTAAAATCTTGACTTATACAATTCGAAAATTATGGTATCTTTAAATTTAGTAATATACATCTAGTTGTATGTAAATTTAAAAATATTTTTTGACTTACATTTGCAGTTTACGGATAGAAGTGGAAATAAAGATGGCTTACCTATAACAAAAGAGCAATATATAAAAAAGTGCAATCAACAATTACTTATTTTTTTATAAATTCTTTATACAGAGTGAGATTAAAGTATCGAATATTAAAAAAGCAAACTCAGCCGTTTTTTAAAAAACGGTGAAGAAAGTTGATTTTAGTTTTTAAAAGTACACATTAATATGTGCGATTCACCTTCCCACTGTCATTTGTTTTTTAATTAATGGCAATATAAATTTTTAGTAGTGGAATCCGATAGTGATTTAGATGTGTTTCAGCGTTTTTTTTAAAAAACAGTTGAGTTCGCGGTTTTATTAAATATATATTTCTGAATGTTTCAACTTAAAAAATAATTAAGTTCCCTTGCCATTTACTATCAACTGAATTTGCTAAAAAACTGCTAAAAAACAATAAAAAAATTGTCTACATATTTTGTGTATTTAATATTTAATGCAATCATACCAATCCCAAATAACACCAAAAATCATTTAAGAATAAAGCTTACTGTGGCATCATTAAGCCTCCAAATAAACTTAAAATGATCTGAGCCATTCAGTTCAGGGTAATGTGAAAAAAATATTAATTTGTGGATTCTGTCTATTCAGAACTCAATATTTGTTTAGTCGTTATGGTTGTTATGTACTACAAAGATTGTTAAAATCAAATTTGGTATTCTCAGCACTGAACATGATTACCGTCAACAATTGTTAGGTGCTTTGACAGTCTTTATCACAACGATTGATAAAACTATGTTTTTATGGTTGTTATCACGTTGTTATTTCTAATATTTGACGTGTGACAAGTTATTATATCAATCAGAAGGCCCGGTTATTATTGTTATTTATTTTGGTACCAATGTGTGTTTTTTTTTGTTAAATATTCAATTAAAATTAAATCTCCCAGTTACTTTCTAATCACGGGATCATTTGGACGTTTCCAAATATGACAAATAAATATCATATTGTTCTTTAGTAGTTTTGGCAGAACATTTGCGTTTTAAATATAACCGTCAATGTTTTAATTAAACTAAAACGTTGACAAATAAGATTGAGGTTAGATTAGGTTCATATATTTATAATGAAGTTAGCTATTGTCAAATAATCTGGTTCATTCAGAAATATTATTTTGTAAAGATTGTCAATAATACCGACGTAGTTTCTGAATTGATAAATTCATAAAGATTGTTACAAATGTCTTTATGATAACAATCTTTATGTCCGTAGCAACCTTTATGACTGTATTTCTTTGAATAGGCCACATATTATCGTGGTTGAAAACAAATATGTATGCCATATACGGAAGTGAATTTTAGAGTAAGAAGTAATAATTACTGTTCTTTTGTGAAATGTTGTTGTTTTCATATACATCTCAGCTCAGTGTATCTCAACTCACTTACGAATGACCTGAACTAAAATATTCCCAAAAGAATACAGGTAATATGTCATTTTTATTCAGAAAAAGAGAAAAGTTATTTAGTATAATTTAATGTTAGCATCCATGACTGATATTTCGCTGTGAGCTGCAATAAAAGTTTATCTATTTCTGATTCTCATCTCATATGTGAAAAGTAAATAGAGTGAGGAATGATCCGGAATAAAAAGAAACAATCTGGTGAATCTGTTGAATCGTAGGAAAGTGCAGATTCATTGAAATATCTTCCCTCGTCTTACATATTCATTCAAGCACACATTCATTTTCACGCTTGTGAATTCGGAGAAAAACCCTAAAACGCTTAAAAATAAATCAGTTCCAATAAAAAATATGAATTTGAAATTCCTTTCACTTGGTTTTATTATGGCAACACCGAACAGGGACCTGCTGAATACATAAAGAATAAGACGCCGAATCTGTTACCACTTACTGTCATGTATAATTTATCCCTTCGCCTTCTGACTTCTATACAATGCGAATACTAATCAGGGGAAAATACACCCTCATCCGACAAACAAGACGGATTTTACAAAATTTTAAAAAGCTCTTTTCATCCTACATATATTAACACTAAGTATTCAGAAAATCTTGAGATTTAAAAGAGAATATTTTCTTATGCGAAAGTTACCCTAGAATTATTTAGAATAAGAAAATCAGGTAGGCGGTGCAAAACAAAATTTTAAACAGTTATCTGTCATTTGAAATTAAGTTGCGAAAGTTAAATTAGAACTTTAAACAATTTTTTGAAGTATTGTTGTTCATATATGGAATTAATAACTATAGAATGCTGTTTCGAATCGTAACAGTTTATAATTTTACAGTTTTTAAATCAGTCTGAAATTAATTTGACAGTTTTAAAGCCCCTGTGTAATTGGTTAGACCGCTTTGGAAGTTTTTAATTCGATTAATTTTTGACTTTTCTTATAACCAATGAAATGTTCCATTTTGTGTCACGTGTCTGCGTTTTAACCAATCCTGTCATTATTATACTGAGAATAAAGCTCTAGAGATTATTCCTGGGAATAATCTCTATAGATTTTGTTTTTGTTGACATATGTCATATTAGTGATGTACGCGAGGTGAGACGAGACGAGAAATATAAAATATCGATCTCGTCTCGTTTTCGGATCTGTAATCTCGATCTCGCTGTCGTTCTCGCACATTTTTTTGGGTCTCGTCTCGTTCTCGCACGAGAGTCTCGTTATAAAAATAAGAACTACGTATTTACGTAACAATTTAACTACAAGAGACAAGTTCGCACCGTGTATTTGCAGTCGTATAACTATAATAAAGAGACGAAACACTAAATTCTGGTCACCAAATTATTTCAATACGAACATAATGTTTATTCATTTACGGTAATCAGAAAATGTGATAAGTTAGCAAATAATTTAAATTACTTCTAAAATCACCAAATGCGGATCTCTAAATTATTTCAATCCGAACATCTGCTAAAACATTCTGTCATCAATAAAACGAATTAAATATTAAAAAATTCTTTTTTGTAACTAAAAGTAACTACACTTTACCATTAAATATATGCCACTATTTAAGTAAGAGTTAATCATAAAAAATCGCCACACTAGTAACTCGCCGGCAATCAGTCACTCCGCTTCTCTTCGGGTTGACTCCCATCGATGCTCAATATAACATCCTTTACTTTTCATAGGCGGCAAAAATTTTATTAACCGTAGTTTTAACTGGGGTGAATTAGGGGCTGAAATATTGGAGAAAACTAGTTCTATTGGATGTAGAACCGATTTTGTCTTTATTTTGCATTTCTTCGCTCTGGGACCGATGCCAATCAAAATCGACTATAGATAGATTTAAAAAATATAGTGAATTCATATAATTTTTCAAATTCACGATTTCTATGCACGAATTAGTTGACTCCACTCCCTGTACGGTGCATTTTTCATTGAATTTATGAATCAAAGCTATAAAGTTACAAATACTTCTTACTGCGAGACTCTCCCGATAATCTCGCGAGATTTCTCGTTTCTCGCAATTGTTATATCGATCTCGCCTCGAATTTTAAACTGCAATCTCGCTCTCGTTGTCGTCTCGTATAATGCAGCGAGACGAGACGAGATGAGAGAGTACTCTCGCCTCGTCGTCCCTCACTATGTCAGATAGGAATCAACACATAAGTAAAATAAGCGAAAAAGACCAATTTTGTGTCATTTCTGATCACGAAATAATCCAAAGAATTATAGAAACCACTTCTAGAAATACCATAGTTAGTAATTATATCTTTATATTATTTATTTTGCATTGTCAAAGTGTGTTCTAGTTGTCAAAACAGACTTACCAACTGAGCCATGTAAATGAATGAAACTAATTAATTACGACAGCATGACAGCCTGATTCCGTTGTTTGAAACTTGTTGCCATTTGGCAATAGTCACGAAAGTCCGTTAGTGAAACATTTTCATTGCATATCACTTCGGTAAAAATAGAAAGAATTGGGCCCCTATGTATGCGTCTGTACCGTTCAGGCGTCACCCTACGGGTTCTAAAAGCTGTCTTAGTACAAAATATTGTGCCAACATTAATAATTCAAAGTTTGTTTTATGGTGGTGAAAGATGGTGTTAATATTTCCCCTTTTAGTAATTAATAAAGATGAAAGGCGTGTCATTTTTCATAACTACCCTTATCTGTTGTATCTCCCTTCAGGTATCTGGTAACCCTTGTCGTGGTGGCTTTGACTCATGTGACCGAGTGCAATTCCGGGCTCCGCCGGAGTCTGTCCGGAGCGGAAAGATAAGTAGATCACCAGATCCCGCGGGTTTTCAAATTTCCCTCCTGAAACTGCCAACCTAACCGGGAATACGATAGTGCGGTAGAAAGGGTTTAATTCATAGTAATTTTATAATAAGCAGAACGATGTGAAATATTTATTATAGGAACTTTGTTTCTTATAGGTTAACACTTTTCTCGCGAGATTTATTTTCCATTACCATAAATAATTAATTAAACATAAAAGTGGCATCTTTTGTGACTTATTCACTAGGTAGGAGGTTTATATCTTCGCCGCCGGAGTAAAAGTAGCTAATAATGGGGTCCGGTACTCATTTTTCAATTTATTTACCTTTAGGTAAAGGAGTCCCTAGAATACGAATTTACTATTTTTACGATGATGTCTGTATGTATGTATGCATGCATGTGTGTGTTTGTGTGTGTGTGTGTGTGTGTGTGTGCGTGTGTGTGTACATGTGTGTGTGCGTGCGTATGTGTGTGTGTGCGTGCGTGCGTACGTGTGTGCGTGTTTGCGTGCGTGCGTGCGTGCGTGTGTGTGTGTGTGTAACAAAAATTTCGTCTGCGATAACTTTAATACTACAATTTCAAAAATTATAATTTTTTCGTATTCTTCTTCGTTACATCGATATGAAGAGCTGATTAGATTTTGGTTACAATTGGTCAACCGGAAGTACCATCATTTGAAGATTTTATCAGTTTTTCTTGAAAAAACTATGTTAAATATCATTTTTCATATTTAATGTTATTATAAATATTAAAGAATATTTTATTCTCTATACGATTCGACTGCATTTTATACTTAATCTTAATATTAAATGAATATAGAGTTAAAAAATTATAAAGAAATTAAATTTCATAAAGTAATTCTAGCTATGGAAACAGCTACTATATTAAGAAAATTCTGATCGAAAGATGTCTATGTCAAGTGAAATTGACATAGTGTGTTTGTCTTATAATTTTACTGGAAATAGGATCTTTTGCTATAAATTTTCTATATGGAATTTGCATAAAATACATGCAACTGCTGGAAGGTAATATACAAGGAATAGAATCTTTAGCAAGGAACTTTCTGTATGAAATTTGTACAAATACATAGAACTGACGGAAGGTAATGTGCTGGCCACATCATATTTTTTTCTGAAAGGTTTGATAAAACGAAGATTTTTTAGCGTTTGTAACATTTTCCAAATGTCTATAGTTTTTGAAATATAATTTTTTTACTTTTAATTAATTTTGTGTGACGTCATTTCTGCAATTTTACTTCGCCTACTGACTGAAGTTACTTTGCAATGGAAAATTAAGCTCCTACTAACTTTACGAATAAGATTTCCAATAACTGGCGAAGAAAAAATATTTTAAAACATTTGTTCTATTTATAAACATTTACTAATTTTAGTATAGGTACCAGTAATCAATTACTTTTCTAATATATCAATAATTTTCTGTATTTTATTTCCTATGTTACATTGTTATAATCAGTATATATATTGTGTAATGAAAAACAATTTTGTTTGTTATAATCAGAATTTCTTCATGGAATTAATAATCAAATATCACATTCCTGGAAAGTATTTTTTGTTGTTATACTTGTACAACATAAAAATCAAAATACTTTACATTCTTGAAACCAACACAAAATTGCTTTTATTCACTTCACTTTTTAATTCTTATATACATCAGTCATTTTCTATGATGTTAGCTACATTATTGTATTGAATTCTAATTTTTCATACTCTTGCGGACTTGTTGTTTGTGATTTGAACACTGTAATGCTAAAATAAATATATATTATAAGGTTATGTTAACAATATATTACTTATAAATAACAAACAATTATATATAACATGAATACACGAAAAATATCAGGGCTATTTAGACCATAAAACTCACAGACAACCCGCCGTTTTCCCTGTTAACGCTTCGATATGTCCAGCGTGAATTAACGCCGACTAGCAGCGTTTACGTTAAGTAACGCTGAGTTTCAGAATACCACAGCTGTCAAAATCAGAGTTAATTGACGTTAACGCCAGAAGTTAATTAACGCTGGGTTTCAGAATCCCACCAAGTATTAATTTCATAAAGCAGCCAGCTATGATATAACCATGGAAACAGCTACTATATTAAGAAATAGCTGATTGACAGGTGTCAGTGTCAGTGCAATTGACATAATATGAATGGCTAGGGGATGAAGGGTAAAGGGCATCAAAGTGTAGGGTATCCAAACTCACGCACGTATGCATAATAATTTTAAGACTTATCAACACATATCTATCAAAGATCGGTGACATTCAGACTAATCAAAAACCCTCGATAGGAAAAATGATAATTATTTCTAAACAAAATTTTGACTAACAAAGATAAGTTGAAATATTATTCCTGAACTATAATTTGGAAAAGTTATTTATTTGTCATTGCCCTTACCCTCGTCTTATCACAGTTGAAGGGAACTACTTTCAATATATTTAAAATAAAATTCTAAATCCCCGTATTATTCTAATAATATTATTGTAAAGGATTATTTACTTCAACATTCATAGTTCTAACCACTATTGTTTAGTAACCAATTCCACTCTTAATGCCATCGTAAGAAAGTTACTATCTTTCTCCCCATAAAACCGTGAATTATAAAAATTTCAGAGGGTTTAAACGAGAAAAAGTGGATCAAGTGTGCTGCAAAAAGAGCAATTGATGTTTAAGGGTATGAGGAAACAATTGTCGGCAATGGCACGTTCACAATGAATCTCAAAACGAACGTAATTAAGTGTAAAGAATGGCGAAAGAAGTACCTGGCAAGTGTGTGAACTGCAAATGGAGTACGAGACGAGTACGTTTAAAAGAAAGATTCAACTAGCTTGTAAGAGAGTTAACAATCAAAGAATCTTCACAGTTGTGTCAAACAGAATGCGAGGAGAATATAGATTGCAAGGAAAAGAAGTTGTAAACCTCAAGACAAACACAAGGATGTAAGACTGCCGAATAGTTTGAACAAATTTCGTGGATCTATCGTTTTAAAACAAAATGATTCAATGGGAGTAAATTTCTCGATTGTGGTAAGAATTAAGCTGCGTTCAGAGTTACACTGAATTATGATTTACAATTAGTAATCGGTTAAACTACTTATTTTAAATCTAAAATAGCCTTTAGAATACATTTAGCAAAAAAATCAATGAAACAATCTAAATAAGAATAAATAATAAAAAAAAATCCGAAATCGACACTAAAGTACATGATAACACTCCGCGAAGTTAGCCAAAATAGTAGTATGTCAAAATTTAACTTTACGTACTCAACTATAAAACTTGAATTCATCTAAATTTTTATCAGAGTAAGTAAGGTCTTACAGATTCTTAAACATAAAATTATGTACAGTTCAGTTTTACAAAACATTGTACAAAAATTTGCATAAAGCACATATACTTCTTTCGCTTTCAAAATCGACAATAGCGACGGAATTACAGATTATTATTATTATTTATTTTTTTTTGACGGTACTATGAATGTAATATCTCCTTCGCGAATGACCTACATCTCGAATTAAATAAACAAAATAAACTGTGAAATCCAAAACTAATGGAAGCTAGTGAACTTTGAAAATAAATGAGTATTTTCTCGTATGTTGGTAACTGTCTACTAAATACAGCCGTGAAGGGCAAAGAGTAAAGACCTTTCCTTCAACGTAATCAAGTCAGATAGATTCACAAGTTTACGACGGCTGCTCGACGGCTAATCAAACTCTAATTATAAATCGATAAGGAAAACAAACTGCTTCAGAACAAAACACGACTACTAAACAACTTGTTGTCAAACAGCTGCTAATCAGACTATCAATAAGGTTATATTTTTTTTATCTCTCAATTTATTTCATGGTACATTTCGCCTTCGCTGAGTTAATTCATAGCATATTACAATTTTTTTAATTCACCGTTTTAGATTTTCAACATTATAATTTAACGGTATATCAACATAAATCGATCTATTTTATCAATATTGGGTAACATCGCTTTTTATTATAAATTACTTCTGCAATTCTTTTAGACATTTTGTTAAATAAAACCAAACCTCATAATCTTACGACTTAAATTCGTTTTTTCTCGTTTGTCTTGAATTGTTGGTTAAACATAGTATTATTTCATTATACAATAAAACAAAATATAGAAAAAAAATCTTGCTATGTGTCATTAGAACAGAACGACAAAATAGGTCTGCATCTTCGGTTTATTTATTCTAATTACCATTTTTTATTCTGAAAGTTCAACTTCATATATAGTATTTGGTCTTTGTCTGGTTTAAAAATTACTTGTAATAACAGAAATTAATTTTTAAAAATTGTATGTATTTCTTGAATTCCTTTCTGATGACGTAGAATTCACGGTATGGCATTAATGACTGAATTATCCGACCAAACCCGAACCTGTATACTCTTAACAAGATGTTTCAGATAATAACAGCTGCTGTCATTGTCAACCACATGGTATGGTATCATTGTTTGTGATTGCTTGAGTTGAAAGTGTGTCGAAATGGACCCTGATTATACCAATAACGAAAGCTAGAACTCTTAACTCTTTCACTTATTTTATAATTTTTTAGGTTACCGCCGATCAATTTAAAATATATCCAATTGTCAGCTTCGTATTCCAACTGGAGAATGTACAGAAAGTTTGCTGTAAATGTTTATTATTATACGTAGTTACACCACTGTTTTTCGCAATTGAATATTAATGCGACTGGCTGTTAGTAAGTCTTGTAAGTACTGTATGCTGCCTTACCATGTACAATTCTGCTTCTAATTTCTTCCTTGCAGCTTCCATTCCAATTTATCATGCTTTCCACTTATTTGAAATAACTTACTTGCTCTATTCTCTCTCCGTCCAACCATATCTGTACAGGCCCTTCTTTTTTCGCTATCCTCATTACTTTTGATTCTTTATAATTATTTTCATTCCAAATTCTTCACATGGTAGCCTATGTATCTTTAATTCTCGGAGAGCCCTCGTAATAATAATTGTGTTTAATTACTTTTTTTTAAATGTTGTATGAAGGAACCATGTTGATAATGTGCAATAAATAAAAGGTCTTCAAGTTCCAATATTCCTTATTTAATTATATTGAGGACGTTTCGAGCTAAATCCGCTCATCATCAGCAACTAACAAATTTTCATGTTGAGAATTATAAATAAATACATAAATGTTTATAGTATTGAAGCAGAATTACGTTGATGTACATCATCGAAAGTTGTGAAATTACATGTGAATTATATTCAACGTAGTCAGATGGAGCATGGGCCCCCAACTCCACAATGCAACAAGCCGCTGACACGGCCCATTAGCAACTGAATTGTATAATTAAGTAATTCACAAAGCTAAGAAATTCCTCTTAATTCAGTAATACTTTTCCTTACATATCTGTAATATCCACATAGAAGTTATAGTGGTTTTCCACACTCCCACAACTTGAATATTATATGGATATAAGTTGTGGGATTTGAACCCACATCCTTTCGTTCAGTGCACCACTACTAAGAGGATAAAAAAGAGTGATTTTTATTCTTTCATGTCTAGAAAGAAAGCAGAGCTTTTTGCAATAATCTTCTTACTAGAGATAGAAATATCACTATGTATTCTAAATATAAACTCTGAGAGTATAATAAAAGTATACGAGACATCACGTACTGCAGAAAAGCAATGCAGTACCGTACTTATCACATTCTTCTACGTGAAAAAATTACTAAATTATTAAATTTCCACCCTTAAGAAGATTATGTAAATACCTCTCATTTTAATTTCCATTCTCTCGCAATTTCATAACAAAAACTTCTTCCCCGTAAATAAAATAAGATTTGTAAAATTTGTTGGCCAATCTCAAACCAAAAAGAAAAAAAACTGAATCCAGACATGTATGCTAGTAACAAACGAGATACGGGAGGATGCAGCTCGTAACAAAGACGTGCGAAATCTGCGAAATCCGGAAGAAAATCCCACGTCCGTAAAAGCCCCAGACATGAACCCGGTCCCTTCCTAACACGCACGGCACTGCAATGAAAAACTAAGCCACGTGGGAAGCGAAAGAAAAGTAAATAAATAATTGTTGCATGAAAATAAAAGAAAGCTAAATAGAGAGTACTTTATTAATTTATTTAAAAATAAAAATCTTTCAGAACTCATAATACAATAAGAAAAATACAATCTTTTTAGTTTATGTTTTGTATTTTTATTTAATACCCGACATTTCGGCAGCATATACTGCTGCCTTCTTCAGGGAAAATACATATAAATAATAACAAAACATTAGCAACAAGTAACCAAGGTAACAAAATTACAACATATTTATAGTATATTCCGTAACTTAACCACGACCGTGGTTATGGTTTTCTTATGGTGGTTAGGTTATGGTTATTGAAAAGTGGTTGTGATTCGGAACATCTTGGTCAATTTGTGTCGGTAAAGCAGGAAACTACCGTATCATTAGAAATAAATGACAACGTAACTCTATTTGGCTATTTTATACCAACGTAAATATTATACATAGTATATATTAATAATAAGAAATAAGAAAATGACCACAACAACCACAAAAAAAATTGTAGTCGTTGTGGTCACGAGAAAGTAACCAAAACTTTCAGGAACCACATTCCGAAATGGAACCGTTTTATTGCGACATTTGTTACCTTAATGAAAGTATGAATATAACCTTTTATTTATAAAGGCAAAAGTATAAATATCGAGTAGATATTATTTCATAATATTGCAAATAAAATTTATTATCATAATAGATCGCTACCTCCATTTTGCTAAAAAGTGGAGCTACCTCCTTTTTGCTGCAAACTCTTCAATTATTGCAAAACCTGGTATGTTTATGGAAAAATTTGTCACTAGCGATGAGACATTGATTGACCACTATCATCTTGAATCAAAGCAACAAGCAACAGTTGAAACAATGGAAGAATATCCAGAATTAATACTGGGATTCTGAAATCCAGCGTTAATTAACTTCTGGCGTTAATGTGAATTAACGCTGATTTTAACAACTGTAGTATTCTGAAACTCTGCGTTACATAACGTTAATACTGCTGGTCGGCGTTAATTCACGTTGGACATGTCGAAGCGTTAACCGGGAAAACGGCGGGTTGTCTGTGACTTTTTTAGTCTAAAATAGCCCTGATATTTTTCATATAATGCTATATGCACTTGCAAGAAGTATTTTATTAACAGCTAGTATACTTATTCTTGTTATATATATAATGTTTATTATTAAGTAATATATTGTTAACATAACCTTATAATATATTTTTTTTAGCGTTACAGTGTTCAAATCACAAACGATTCCGCAATAGTATGAAAAATTAGAATTCAATACAATAATGTACTTAACATCATAGAAAATGACTGATGTGCATACTGAAAAGTGAAGTGAATAAAAGCAATTTTGGGTTGATTTCAATAATGTAAAGTATTTTGATTTTTATGTTCTACGAGTATTACAACAAAAAATACTTTCCAGAAAAGTGACTTTTGATTATGAATTACATGAAGAAATTCTGATTATAACAAACAAAGTTGTGTTTGATTACAACAAAGAATATAACTGATTATAACAATGCAACATAGGAAAAAATACAGAATATTATTGATGCATTATTAGGAAAGTATAATTGTTTACTGGTACCTATTCTAAAATAAACAGATAAATGTAGTTTTTATATTTTGCGTTCATAATGAATTGCGTATCGTAATGACCTTCATTTCGATACGCATTTTTTTGGTTTAGACGGTTGGTACTAGATGACGTTTCTTTTACTCATTTTTACCTAATTTATTTTTAGTTAATTGACAATTCATTTTAATAATATAATGTCGAAATTATTATTATTATTTATTTTTTATTTAGGGAAGATTATTTACATGAAAATGTACAAATGGTTACAAATATAATCACACATTGGGTAAGTAAATGTTAATTGTAGAAGGCGCAAAATATAAAAAATAGTATAAAGAACTCATTTTATACGACTTTCTTTCGCACTTGTCAATTAGAAAACTCGCTAACGCTCGTTTTCTAAATTTTGACGCGTGCAAAAAAACATGTCTTATAAAACACGTTCTTTAATATACTATTTTGTTATGTTTAATCGCTTTTTAATGGTTGAAAATTTCAAAAAGGTATGATCACATACGAATGTATTCGACGTGAATTAACGCTGACGTTTTTAACGTTCCACGTTCACGCCAGTTTTTCAGAATACCAATTTAACGCTGAAATGAGAACGTTACTATCATTACTTAACGCCGAACGTTATTTAACGCTGGTTTCAGAATCCTACTATTAGTTTCGCGGAGTAAACAGTTCTGGTAAGAGAAGTCGAATCTGAATCTGATTAAAAATATAAATGGATGATTTTAATTTCAGAATTAAATTTCTTCCAAAGGTGAATCGTTGGAAGTATTGGAAAGTACCTTAAGTAAATTTTCTTTTTCTTGTTTGGATAAAATCGATTGTAATGACAGAGATCAGAGTTTCGCGAAGTCGTCGGCAAAACAAATATTTTATTCTAATTTCTTCTGCGGTATTCAAATTTACAAGATTTATAATTTCGCCAAGATTGGGAAAGCGGAGTTTTATTAATATCACCTCGACCGCCGTTTGTTCTGCAACTCTCCAACTTTGAAACACGAGGAAATTAAATATTTTACCAGAGGTTTTACGGATTTGGACTCCCCAAACAACACTCCCAATTGTTATAATTAACTTTGTTTAGGATTAAATATCACTGACACTTTCCTAATTGATTTCTAGAAGGAGTAGAAAAAAGATCAAAATAATTTTTATTGACGTATGTAGTGTTATAGGGTGAGTCGTAGAAACTTCCTTTTTTACCTTCCCCCACCTTTAGGTAACGAAGGTATTGTCTTTGGTCAAAAAATTCGGTGGTGAGTTTTTGATGAATAACGTTTTAAGGTCCCTAGAAAACGATTTTACTACTTTTACGATGATGTCTGTATGTATATGTGTGTGTTTGTGTGTTTGTGTGTGTTTGTGTGCTGATTAAATTTTGGTTAAAATTGGCCCAGACACTATTTTCATATACATTTATTATTATTTATTTGGTGATCACGCTTTGTCGATAGATGGCTCTGCATGTACATAGGTAGTTACCTCTGCAGGCATGGTATCATTTTGGGATGGTTTATCAACCGTCCACTCAACTAATCAACTTCAACTCTATGCCAGAGCTGGGAGCTGGGCACGAGGGCACGTTACTTGGTTACTTGCAAAATATAATTGGATTACCATTACATTATTTTTAAGAAAAAAGTTCAGAATTGCACATTACTATTTCAGATTAGGATAAAAGTAATGTACTTACTATTACAATTTATAATTAAATTACATATGATTGGAATTTGGTTTTATTGTTTACGACTTTTATATTCATAGATGCATTAAAACAAAACAAAAAATCTTGTGGCCAGCACATTACCTTCCGTCAGTTCTATGTATTTTATACAAATTCCATACAGACAGTTTCTTGCGAAAGGTTCTATATTTCCAGTACATTACCTTCCCTCAGTTTTATATATTTTGTACAAATTCTATATAGAAAGTTTCTTAGAATTGATTCTATATTTGCAGTAAAATTGTAACACAAACATACAATGTCAATCGCACTTGACATTGAGAACTGTCTATCAGATTTTTTACCTTCCGTCATATCTTTAAAGTAAGGAATGTATTGTTTTCGATCAAAAAATACGATCGTGAGTTTTTAATTAATAAGCTCGTTTTAGAATCCCTAGAATATCATTTTACTATTTTTACGATGATGTCTGTATGCCTGTGTGTGTATGTGTGTGTGTGAGGCGCGCGCTCGTGTGTGTGTGTGTGTGTTTATAATTATTTCGTATTCCTTTTCGTTACATCCATATAAAGAGCTGATTAGATTTTAGTTATAATTGGTCGACCGGACCACACACACACACGCACTCGCGCGCAAACACACACACACACATACACACAGACAAAACAGACATCATCGTAAAAATAGTAAAATCGTATTTTAGGGACTCTAAAACGTGCTTATTCATTAAAAACTCATCAATCAAATCAAATTTTTTGAGCAAAAACAATACCTTCCTTACCTAAGGTAAATATCACTGTTTTAAAAACTAATAGCTGGTTGCTTCAAGTGATGATAGTATTAGTATTATGTGTGTCTTTAAATTTAAAATACAATGGTGCTGATGCTATTTCCCATAAAATAAAAAAGTAACCAAATAAAATGTTACCTTAAACTGTGTTATAAAATTTGTTGTGATTTTCATAGTAACCGATATAATTTTAACTTGTGGTAAACCCATTAAGGCTTGAAGTTAGTAGAAAAACAATAAAAGATATTATCCGATTTATTTTAAAAGTATTATTATTAAAAAACTTACTTACTAATTTAATAATAGATGTTTGTTAACATTTAAGTAGATATAAGGAATGGTAAAAACAACACAACACCAGGAACAAAATAAAAACATGGAGGGATAACGGCGACTTTAATGGACAGTGTTCCAAAAGGAAGAAATAATCGGACTAGCAGTCTTTGGTGAAATTATTTATTTCAAGCCAACGTTTCAGCTAAACATTAGCCTTTTTCAGGGCAAGAAACTGTCTAATTACGGGTTTGTGGCAACCACCCATAAGGAACTATTGTGAATAAAATGATCACAGAGTTGGTCATCGTACAAGATAAAATTATAAATAAGTATATGTAAAATAGTTTGAATCGTCAATTGTTAAAAAAATAAATATAAACTGATGTTAAAAAAATCTGATGTGGCCATCACATTACCTTCCGTCAGTTCTATGTATTTTGTATAAATGTAATACAGAAAGTTCCTTGCAAAAGATTATATTTCTTGTACATTTCCTTAAGACAGTTGTACGTATTTTATACAAATTCCATACCGAAAATTTCTAACAAAAGATCCTATATTTCCAGTAAAATTATAACATACTGTCAACTGCACTTGACACTGACACCTTTCAATCAGAATTTTCTTAATGTAGCAGCTGTTTCCAGAGTTATAGCAAAGCTGACTAATATATTTCTGATATTTAATTTCTTTATAATTTTTTAACTCTATGTCCATTTAATATGAAGTATAAAATGCATTCAAATCGTATAGAGAATAAATAATTCTTTAATATTTATAATAACATTAAATGTGAAAAAATGATATTTAACACCGTTTTTTCAAGAAAAACTGTTAAAATCTTCAAATGAAGGTACTTCCGGTTGACCAATTATAACCAGAATCTAATCAGCTCTTCACATGCATGTAACGAAGAGGAATACGAAAGAATTATAATTTTTGGAATTGCAGTATTAGAGTTATCGCATTAGAAAATTTTGTCACACACAGACACACACACACACACACACACACACACACACACACACACACACACACACACACACACACATACATACATACACACACACACACACACACACACACACACACACACACACATACAGACATCATCGTAAAAATAGTAAAATCGTATTCTAGGGACCCTAAAACGTGCTTATTCATCAAAAACTCACCACCGAATTTTTTGACCAAAGACAATACCTTCCTTACCTAAAGGTGACGGAAGGTAAAAATTGTAGTCAAAAAATATATAAAATAAAATTTGTACAGAAATAAGACACGTGTTACTGCACTGTTGCCTTGATTCATACTTAAGGCAATTACTAAAATATAAGTGTAATGAAAATAGCATTACAAAATTACTTATTAGGATAAAATGTCATTACAGGAAATGCATTACTGCTCACCTCTGCTCAGTGCATCATACTGATGAGCTCTAATAAAAGCGAAACGAGTCTGTAGTTCTGGTTGAATGGGCCAGTCTCTGATAAATGACCGACAGGTTGATTCAGAGACTGAAATCTTGTGAAACGAGTAAGTTAAACATTTTTGTTGTCGACAAGGTGATATTTTCTTAAAAATTAAAAATGATTTTCAGTTTAACATCCATCGTTCAAAAATCACATCAGTTTTTTAAATTCTTCCCAAGGTCCTCTCTATTTGAATATCCTTCCCATTCTAGTTGACAATGCATCCCGAACAGTATTTTAATAGCAGTATGGCGTCGCCATTCTTGTCCAGGTCTCCCGGAGTTTTATAAATCTGTTGCGTTTCGTCACACTGCATTGAGATAGAGTGACCTCTCTCTCCACGTCACATCCTCTGCAGGACAAGATGTGGACAATGGTGATGTCCAGGGCTCGCACCATCACAATGGAGGTAAAATGTGCAAATCCTCAACACTCCGGATGAGAAATGGGGACGATAAGGGTAGAAGTGAGGAGGGTGTTTTTCAGAAGTGGTAAAAATTGTAAAGAGATGTGGTATTAAAGAATGACTTTAGTTTAACAGGAATTTGAATTATTATTATGTCAAGGTGGATTATTTAGTTTTGTTTGAGTATAAGAAAGGCTGAGCAGCCAATGAAAAATTTAGATTTCACAACCTACTTTTACTTATACCTATAGGAATCTCAACGCGCTCATTCCAAATTTTCAAACCGCTAATCGAAATGTTCTTTCTTTCTTTCTTTCTTTCTTTTTTCTTATAATATTTGAAATTAAAATTTTAATAATAATAATAATAATAATAATAATAATAATAATAATAATCATTTATTACTAAAAAGGATGAACCCATTACAAGTAAATGTACAAATATAAAGTAGAGAAATATACAACACAACATCTTACTATAAAATAAATACATATCACAAACTAACATAAACAATTATTACATAATTTGCACATACATAGACGGGTGATTTATTTAAAACATTCGTTTTATATTTAGGCAAATAAAATGTGAATTGCAGTCGAGATGCTATTCGAGGGGCGTGAAATGGAAGGTGACACAATAAATCTGGACAGTCTATTTTGTTATGCAAAATGTTGACCAGCATGGTCGTAGCAATATATGAATGTCTGCTTTCGATGAATTCAAGACCAAATGAACTTATAATATTTCCTGTTCAATGCCTCTGTCAGGGTAACATGAATAGCGCTTGAACCACAGATATTTTAAAAATTTTCTTTGAATATTTTCCAAAGCATGTTTGTGAGTGTAATAGGGTGAATACCAAATTATAATGGCATATTCCAGTTTTGATCTAACATAGGCAAAGTAAAGGGTTAATAAGGCCTGCTCATTGAAGAAATGTTTGCAATTACGAATAATAAAGCCAAGCATTTTCGTAGCAGATGACACTAGATTGTAAATATGCAAAGTAAACGTTAAATTCGGGTCAAATAATATACCTAAATCTTTCTTACTTGAACATCGATTTAATGAGACAGTTTCTATGTTGTAATTATAGATAATTGGATTCTTTCTACGACAGTATGTCATAATGCTACATTTACCTATGTTTAGTGGTAGTTTATTTATCGTACACCATTCCTGAATGTTGTTAATGTTTTTTTGTAAATGAATACAGTCGTTAACGTTGTTAATTTCATAGCATATTTTAATATCGTCCGCTTACAAAAGAATGTCACAGTTTATGAAATTACAAATATCGTTAATAAACAAAACGAAAAGCATATGCCCTAAGTTTGAGCCCTGTGGGACGCCAGATTCAGATATATATGACGTACTCATAAAACCATTATATACAATAAACAGGTCACGATTATCCAGGTATGAATTAAAAAAAGAAATTAATAAAGAATTGAAACCAAATTGATCCATTTTCTGAAGGAGTATATCGTGACTGATCTTATCAAAGACTTTTCTGGGCGATAACTGAAAAATGGGTGGAGATACGAGGCTGGATACCACCTAAATTAAATCTGTTAATTCAGTTTGCAAAGCCAGAAAACAGACATCCCTGCAAATGGCCAATTTCAGTTAATTTGCTCCATAAATTGTAGTCATTGTTCAATTTTTTCTTGATATCAAATGGTGAGCATATCGGCACATTTTTCGGTTACTGCCCAAAAATGGAATGTTTGAACGCAAATTATGGTAACCATATTTTCCTAGATATTTTCCAAGGCTTAAACCGGGGCGCTCCTTCAAAAACCAAAACGGAAATATTCTCCAAATAGGGTAATTTCAATAAAATTATTTAAATCCAAAATTGCAGTTAAGCAAGATTGAACATATGTCAAACATATTTACGATCAGGCATTCATATTTTTTAATGATCAATGATTAGAAATTATATGTAACTGGTGAAGATATAAATATAAAAGGAAAATTAATAATTTAGTAAAAACCGGGACATTACAATAAAAATTTGCGAAATTAGGGACTCCACCGGCCAAACCAGGACGGATGATCACCCTACGCAAATATATCAGAAATTAAAGAGATTTTGTTTTGCAGTTTGAAAATTTAAAATTGAAGCGTTCAAGTATTTCTAAAAGTATTAGCAGATTTTTGAAAATTTTGTAGAGTTTACCCTAGGGGGAGTTTTGGCATAACTTAAAAATAGAAAAGGTTACACATAATGTAACTGAAAACTATGTATTACAGTTACAGAATTACATTTTTGATTTTGTAATGTAATGATCTTATTTTCCAACTGTACTTTAACTATCCGTGATGATGATTCATTTGGAATGGAAACGTAGGTATGTTAATTAAATTACAATTTAGTAAACACTGTTTATTACGACTGCATCTCCAATTGTTCTCATCATCCCTACAAAACTAATTATATTTATTTAAGAAGTTTTGCAGCCATATTTATTTAAGTTCTAGAAACTAGATAAACTACTTATATCTAGTATTTATTTTCTCAAAATCATAAGCCCATCTCTCTATTTTTAAATGTGATAATTATTTTTAAAACTTCTAATCGTGTTCAATATGGTCGCTCGCCATCTTGTGTGGGTTGATGGTGAATATTAGGCTTGTGGTGGTTGATTTATCCCCGCGTTGGACGGACGACAATCAGACACGCCGACTAATAGCGCAGCCGGTCGACAGTTGTTTATGAAACGCATTAAAATTATTAGCAACCGCTGGTGATTTATGGCTGGCAGTCTCAAGCCAAGCCATCCCACTTCCCCCCGATATTTGAATGCACTCCCAAATGGGATGGATAAATATTGGACTAGTTGTAGTTGCTAATGAATCGAAAATACTTTTCATTTTGATGAATAGCAAGGGTGAAGTTGCAGTTTTGTTAGATGTATGATCAAAGTTTAAATCAAAATTGCTTACACGTTTAGTCAGTTTTATATGCTCATCAAATAATCATACATCAGTAGGCCACTTCATAAAACACTAATAATTACTTCAGGATATTACTGAAGTAAATATCAAAAAAATACTAGGGTAAATATACTTGTTTCATAAAACACAAATAGATACCCACGTATTTACCCAATTAGACTCGACGTTACTAAGGTAATAATAATTGTTTCATAAAAATAAACATACTGCTGTAGAAAAATTACCGCTGTAGCACACTGACACTCTGTCATGAAAATCTGACAATAGACCAGAAAAGTAAGGTTAGAATTTGCTTTTGGCGCGAGTTCATTGTTTGAACTCCCCCAACTCCATAGTTTAAAGTGTGATTTTACTGCCAAAAAAAAGATATTTTGTAAAAGAAATTAAGCAGCTCTTGTTAAGGATTAGATAGTTTGTTTATTCAGTAATAGATTGCAACTGTTTAAAATCCTTGAAAAGGTAAAGTAAGAAAATTATTAGAAAATAAAATGTTACATGTAAGTTAAAATTCCGTATGTAGTGGATAGTCCCTCACCCGTCTGTAAATACGTCAAGTGCAACATAAGCACATTGCAGGGTCATCTTTTCGAGAAAAGTTTAATAATCATTACAGGAATTTTCGATCTTCTTTTGTTTTTGAGCTACAGGCAAAATCTCGTTTTTCGCTCATATTGAAAATGTATCATATCTTATTTATTATGATAGTTAGAGAATAGTTATTTATGTATTAAGAGCATAATCAAACGATTGTAGCACGGGGGAATATTTAAAGCTCGACGCGCAGTGGAGAGCTTTAATTTTCCCGAGTGCTATTATCTTGATTATGCCCGTGGTACATACAACGTTTTATTTTATTTTGGTTCTCGAAATTCAAGGATTCAATGGGTAGATATATATTCCATATCGTTGTGCTGGCGTTGTGAATTTTAAGTATGCTGTGGTTTCTCGCTATATTGTTTGTTTATAACAAATTTAAATTTACTGTCAAATGAAAATGGAAGATATCGATTATTTAAAAGAAATATGAAATGAAATTGACGTTGTCCAGAGCAAGTAGGTTCCACAGAAGAGAAAAGACGTATACGAGAAAGGATACGAATAGTTTTACGAGCAACGGTGTTCAAAATATGTGATTTATCGAATTTATTATATTGTCTGACATTTACCTAAAAACGACGATTTTGACGTTTGAATAGCTGTTGCTGGGCAAATTTATAAGCTCTCGGGCGATAAATGCCAAATTGCGCCCGTTTTTTAGAGCGGATAAACAAGTTTATGATTCCAAAATAAAATAAAATTATTTTTACAATATTTTTACCGTTTTTTAGATTGAATAAAATGTCGTAATTATATTTTTTGAAAACTTAATAATTCTCGAGATATAACATAAACTTATGATTTTTTAAATGGAAACCTATGTTGAAAATAGTCTCGTCTTTTTGCTTAATTTATAAGCTTTTCAATGATATATAACAAGTCTACATTCTTTTGTTTTAGTGAAAATATCGGAAATTATTAATAAACAAAAGAAAAAATCTCTTACAGATCATCATTTGCATATTTCTAACAGTATTTGTTTCAGTTTTACTCATTTTTTTAATTTATTTACTTCAAAAGCATATTAATCCATTTATTAAGGATTGTGTCAAAGCCAACTGTAACGTAGATAAATTCTAATTGAACTAACCCGAAAATAATTGATTAAGAATAATTTTGAGAACACAATTAATAGATATAGAATTAAAATAAGCAAATGGTGATCTGTAATAAATTTTTTTATTTGTTTATTAATAATTTCCAATATTTTCACCCCAATAAATTAATAATTCGTCTTTTATTAATGTTTAAAACAAAAGAATGTAGACTTGTTACATATCATTGAAAAACTTATAAATTAAGCAAAAAGACGAGACTATTTTCAACATAGGTTCCCATTTAAAAAATCAAAAGTTTGTGTTATATCTCGAGAATTATTAAGTTTTCAAAAAATCTAATTACACCATTTTATTCAATCTAACAAACGGTAAAAATTTTGTAACAACAATTTTTCTGTAATTATCATAATACATAAGATATGATATATTTTCAAAATAACGAGTTTTTGCCTGTAGCTCAGAAACAAAAGAATATCGTAGTGACTATGAAACTTTTCTGGAAAAGTTGACTCTGGAATGTGCAAACGGTTTTGATCTATCATTAATATTACCCGAGATACCTTAAAAAAAAACATCGAAAATGAGACACCTGTACACCAATATAATTTAGCATAAATATTAATGAAGTAGGTATTGTACAATTATATCATCCAAAATTCTTCTTGTCGACAATGACCTGCTTCTCTTGATTCATTCATCATCTCATCATCGAAAGTATGATTCCGAAATCCAACATGTTGTTGTGATATAGGCCATTGTGTGTATAGGAATAATATATGAAGCTTGGTGGACACACAGTCCATGTGTGTGTGACCAACAGCGCGCATAATTAAAGCCTGCGCGACTACCCGACTGCAATTAAACCGAAATGAATTTTTAATTATAAACAGAATGAAATTTCATTCGCGAGAATCAATTTCCACTAGACCAAGAGGAAGTTTCGATTTACGCCAGCTTCGAGGAGAAAAAAGAGCAAAATTTAAAAATTGACAGTTAATTCCTTTTTATTTGAACCTAGTGTCCCTTTTTCATGATGATACATTAAGGGCCAGATGCATAAAACGTTGTTAGCTGATCACGTGTTTAACTACACATTGTAACCATGGATACGTATCAAAAATACATTGGAAAAGAAGCCTTGTCAAAGTTAACAACGTGATTAAAGTTAACAATGCTTTATGCAACTGGGCCTAAGTCGTATCTTTGTTCACTTAGCGTTGTTTTACAATCTGACTAGACGTTTTCTAAAAAGGTTGGGCGTTTTATAAAACAACGAACAGCTTACCACATTGTGAAATGAATATTTGGAGATTTCGATGTCAATTAGAATTATCAGATGTAATATAGTTCGAAAAATTGACTCTGACGGGTCCAGTAATAAAACTATATTGTAATTATGACAAAGCGGCAAATCGCTTACTATTTGCGTTATATTATTGGATCCCAACGGGCCCTTATTCCTTATTTACCCCGCTCTGTTCATTGAATGGTTTCTCTACCTGTCTACATGGTCTGAATTTGTAAAATATGTAATCTTACTACTGCGATGATGTCTGTTACTGAGTTTATATGTAGTTTTGAAACCGTTTCCAAAATATTTTTTAGTTTTGAAAACGCCATGTATACAGTGTCAAAACGGTTTTGAGTTATCTCAAATCAAAACTGAAATTCATGGGTCTGACTTGAAAACCACCAGTTTCAAAACTACTCATGTAAACACTTAAATTCAGTTTCGATACTGCGCATGCGTACATAGCATAACGTTTCTGTCGCTTTGTGTTACTAACCTACAAATAAACTGAGAGTTGTGTAATTTTAATGCGTAGTGGTATGATGTAAAAAATATTTGGAATAATGGCAAAACGAATTATTTGTAGTGAAGAGCATATGCCACTTTCGTCAGCCAAAAGCGCATACGCCGAAACTGTTTTCAAATCAATCTGTAAACCTGTTTTGAAAATTGCATGTAAACAGTTTCGTGTAATTTTGACCAAAAACTGAATCCATTTTCAAAACTGCACGTAAACGTGGTATGTGTGTATGTGTGTGTGCGTATGTGTGAATGTATGTAGGTATCTAGGTGTATGTGTGTGTGTGTGTGTGTGTGTGTGTGTGTGTGTGTGTGTGTGTGTGTGTGTGTGTGTGTGTATGGCGATTTTTTCTCCGCTGATAACTCCAACACTACAATTCTAAAAATTATAATTCTTCCATATTCCTCTTCGTTACATCCATATGAAAAGCTGATTAGATTTTGGTTATAATTGGTCGACCGGAAGTGCCCTCATTTGAAGATTTTAACAGTTTTTCTTCAAAAAACGCTTTTAAATATCATTTTTTCACATTTAATGTTATTACAAATATTAAAGAATATTTTATTCTCTATACAATCTGACTGCATTTTATACTTCATATTAAATGGATATAGAGTTAAATAATTATAAAGAAACTAAATTTCATAAAGTAGCCAGCTCTGGAAACAACAACTATATTAATAATATTCTGATTGAAAGATGTCAGTGTCACGTGCAGTTGACATAATGTTTGTCTTATACTTTTACTGAAGATATAGGGTCTTTTGCGAGGTCTTTTGCTAGTATGGAATTTGTAAAAAATATATACAACTGCCGGAAAGTAATGTACAAGAAATATAAACTTTTGCAAGGAACGTTCTGTATGAAATTTGTACAAAATACATAGAACTGACGGAAGGTAATGTGCTGGCCAGATCAGATTTTTTAAAACAATTTTGGGTGATGACCCACAGCTGGGTACATCGTCTTTTTTCCGAGGAAGATAAATCATTCGCTAGGGTATTTAAAATGAGCACCAAGAGCCAGCATTTGGAATACCATGACACATTTTTACCTTCCGTCAGGTAAGGAAGGTATTGTCTTTGGTCAAAAAATTCTGTGGTGAGTTTTTGATGAATAAGCACGTTTTAGGGTCCCTAGAATACGATTTTACTATTTTTACGATGATGTCTGTATGTGTGTGTGTGTGTGTGTGTGTGTGTGTGTGTGTGTGTGTGTGTGTGTGTGTGTGTGTTTGTGTGTGTGTATGTATGTGTGTCTGTGGGTCTGTGTCTGTGTCTGTGTGTGTGTGTGTGTGTGTGTGTGTGTGTGTGTGTGTGTGTGTGTATGTGTCTGTGTGTCTGTGTGTCTGTGTGTCTGTGTGTCTGTGTGTCTGTGTCTGTGTGTGTGTGTGTGTGTGTGTGTGTGTGTGTGTGTGTGTGTGTGTGTGTGTTTGTGTGTGTGTGTGTGTGTGTGTGTGTGTGTTTGTGTGTGTGTGTGTGTGTGTGTGTGTGTTTGTGTTTGTGTGTGTGTGTGTGTGTGTGTGTGTGTGTGTGTGTGTGTGTGTGTGTGTGTATGTGTGTGTATGTGTGTGTATGTATGTGTGTCTGTGTGTCTGTGTGTGTGTGTGTGTGTGTGTGTGTGTGTGTGTGTGTGTAACAAAATTTTCGTCTGCGATAACTCTAATACTACAATTCTAAAAATTATAATTCTTTCGTATTTCTCTTCGTTACATCCATGTGAAGAGCTGATTAGATTTTGGTTAGAATTGGACAACCGGAAGTACCCTCATTTGAAGATTTTAACAGTTTTTCTTGAAAAAACTATGTTAAATATCATTTTTTCACATTGAATGTTATTATAAATACTAAAGAATATTTTATTTTCTATACGATTTGACTGCATTTTATACTTAATATTAAATGGATATAGAGTTAATAAGTTATAAAGAAATTAAATTTCATAAAGTAGCCATAGCTATGGAAACAGCTACTATATTAAGAAAATTTTGATTGAAAGATGTCAGTGTCAAGTGAAATTGACATAGTGTGTTTGTCTTATAATTTTACTGGATATATAGGATCTTTTGCTATAAATTGTATGGAATTTGCATAAAATATATGCAACTGCCGGAAGGTAAAGTACAAGAAATATAATCTTTAGCAATAAGGAACTTTCTGTATGAAATTTGTACAAAATACATAGAACTGACGGAAGGTAATGTGCTGGCCACATCAGATTTTTTACGTAGCATTAGCCCCCAGTTTATTATGCTGTTTAATAGATCATTTACTACATTAATCTACATTACAAAGAAAGAGTGCTTATTTTTTATCAAATGCAGAAACCGATATCAAAAACAGCGTATATTTACGTGGTTGCTGAGGCAGTTGCTATCACGAGTATAACACAGTCAAACACAGTGTTGAGAGATTTATTGTCTTTGCATTAATTTGCACATAATTTGTTTTTCAGTGTTTCAATTTTTAAGTGTAAATGTTAATTTGTTTCATGCATTTCATTTTAGAACTTTTCGTTCGAGAACACGAATGGAAAACGCTATAAGAGAAACATCTCCTTTGTCCGTGTCGTATTTTTGGGGACATGGACACATTGGGCAAATTAAATCCTTGTTGGTACAAATTATGAAACGATGAAAGTTTGTGAGTTTCTTGGGCGTGAAACATTTAGGGTTTGGATGACCGCAGAGAAATAATTTACAAAAGTGTTGTTTTTAATCGCTGACACGAGAAAGTTGAGCGGGAAACAATGGGGACAAGTGTAGCAGAAATCCTAAACACTGTTAAGTGTTATTTACGCAGATAAATTATTGCCTTGCTCTTCTTAACTTCAACGATTGCGGAACGAACATCTGTTTGCGAAGATACAACCGCGAAAGAATCGCAATTATTTTGCCATTAATTTATCCAAGATTGTTTGTTTACCCTGCTTTATTTTATTACTACAATAAGTTTAACTTTTTGAGAGTACACCTAATTTCACGTCTATACAAATTATTTTAATATTTAAAAAGATATTATTATGGGGTTTTGTGACCGTGTCCCTGAGTGTCTGGTCGCAAATTTGGGGATGCCAGTTTGATCCCAACCGATACCACAATGGAGTCCTAAGGGCATAATTAAAAGTTTGTACCACGGAGGAATTTTACCGTGTGCTATAGGTAATCTTGATTATGCTCGTGGTACATACAACGTTTTATTTTATTTTGGTTCTCGAAATTCAAGGATTCAATAGATATATTTGTATATTCGTTATATCGTTATGCTGGCGATGTGAATTGTAAGTATACTGTGGTAATTTGTTTGTGATGCTATTTTGTTTATTATATACAATTAGCCGCCTCGGTGGTCGTGTGGCTTGAGGTAGGGTACCTTTATAACCAGGGTATGGCCATGGCGTGGCTCACGTTTCGTCCGCCATTACCGGGACATCTGTTATATGTGTTGTTCTTGCGTAAATTATTATGTATTTTCGTGGATATTTGTTTTATTTTAATGAAACACACATTTAATTATCATTTTAATACGTATTTATAGTGTAAGTAATATATTTTATTTTATTTTATTTACTTGTGTAGTTTGTTAAGATTCCCACCACGATTACTGACATATTGAAAACAACTATAAATTACCAATATTAAGCACAATCATTTAAATTTTAAAAGGTAAGTTTAGAATATACAATTATTATGTAAATAAGAACTACAGATATTAAATTGGATGTGATAATAAAAACCCATGTCATATATTCTACATAACAACCAACAACAATTTAATTTAGTGTCAAATAAAAATGATAGATATCGGTTATTCCAAAGAAATATTGGATGAATTTGAAGCTGCACAAGGCAAGTTGGTTTCGCAGAAGTCAAAAGACGTATACGAGAAAGTATATGAAAGATTTGCTAGTGGCGGTGTTCAAAAAATGTGATTTATCGAATTTGTTGTGTTTGACATTTATCCATAAACCACAATTTTGATATGTTTGAATAGCTGTTGCCTGGCAACTTTATAGGCCCTCGGGCAATAAAAGCCAAACTGCGCCCGCTTTTGATGGCGAATAAACATGTTTATTTGTCGAACGAGTCGAAGGCGAGTGCGCAAATCCTTCGAGTGAAAAAAGATATAATTTACTCCCGATTTGCATACAATTTTTTACGTCTGCAATGGGAGCGTAAAAAAAATGCCGTAGCGTTTCATTATTTCACTCCGCAGCGTTACAAAAAGTGCACTTTTTTCACACTTTTATGTGTTTAAAAAGGCATACTTTACAAACCCATTTTAATAAAAAAGGGTACTTTTTTAACAGACTTAAAAAACAATTATGACTTATAATACTACGTATTGCTTTAAAATTATAAGAATTTTCAATTAAAATAATAAAAAATTAAAGTGGAGGACCCCGTTATTTCGTATTTTTAACGACACAAAAGTCTTCCCTGTGGTGCACTCTCCACGCCAGCAATGAGTGTCTTGTGGTAATACCTATAAGTGTACAAAACAGATTGGCACACCCAGAAATAAGTAATATGTCGTGATATTATATTTATTTATAATATTCGTTTGTTTATGAAATATAAATGTTTATATATATATATATATATATATATATATATATATATATATATATATATATATATTAATTGCTTGATAACGGTTTCACCTTTTTTTAAAAGTATTTTAAATGAAAGTTTATGCCATATTATTCATAGTAATATAAAAAATAATATTATTTATTGTTATTTACGTAAATAATTAAATAAAAAGATTAGTTTCAGAAATAGTCATGAAAAATAACCCCCCATCCTCCTCCTGTGACGTCAGAGCACATAAAATACATCATTTATAGCCAATAGGAAAACAGTTTAAGTTATTTTTATATTTTTAATATTTCAAAAATTTCAATAATAAATTTAAAATATCTAATGGATATTTCATGATATTTTCAAATTTGAGGCTCTTTAAAGAACAATGTCTTTTAAAATTTAGTACTTATAGGTCATATAAAAATTTTTGCAACAGCCCTATTAAAAAATATTTCCAACGAATTTTTTAATGTTTTGTATGTAAAAATGTACTTTATAGTTGTACTTGCTTTTAATATGACATTAATTACAAAATTATTTAGATTCATTATAAATATATGTATATTATCTATACATTATTGAAATTTCAAATAGTAACAGTAATTTATTGAACAGTGATTAATACAGATATGTCGTTAATTTTATAATTATAATTATAAATTTATAATGACCATGGATTGCAGTTAATTATTGCAATAATTATTAAATTTTACTAGATGTATCATCTACTTATGACCACTCTCATTATGAGACAAGTGTATTATAATATTTAAGACGACATTATTTAATTTAATAAATTATAGTTATAGTAGGTACACTAGAGACTTACCTCCTAATATGTAGAGTCCACAGGCTATCAGCGTTTTATGGTCCCCATTGCAGTGGCCAATCAGGGCGAAGATAGTCGCAAGAAGAAGAAGCACTACACTAGCACCCTCAAAAAGAGTCGACACTCTGAAAAAGAAGAAAAATGTAAATACATATCTATTATCCATTGATAAAAGATTGTAAATTATACTAAACGTAACTGACGTTGTGACGTTAACGTTATAACATTATGGTTAATTGTTGTTATTTTACCTGATAAAGCCAGCACTTCGCTGTTGAAACTTTGTAATAAAATTTAAACAAAACTACACCCAAATATTGTTTCATTTAAGAAATTATCTGTTTAACCAACTCTATGACTTTTCTTTCTGGGGCCGCCCTGTATATGTACGAAACCAAACTCATATTAGATGAGCCAGTTTTCATTTTCAACAAATTAAAAAATCTACTAGAATGGTTAGAAAATTCTACAAAATTATTTCGACTTCTTTACATATAGACTTAAAGCATTAAAAAAACTGTGGGCCCAATGACGTGTATTTGACAAAATTTGAAGTCCCAATCATTATTCTTAAGATAATTATAGATGGTTAAACTATCGCCCAAAAGCCTAAAAAAGCTACCTACAATTGTCTTAAGAATATTGATTGGAACTTTAAATTTTGTCCACATATTTTCGGGTCACTCTAGTATATATCCAATATTAAGTGGATTTTTATTGCCTTTGACAAAAATACAGTTCCAAAATGTGTCAAAACCCAATATTATTTAAATGGGGAAAAATAAAGTGTATTTAGGTACGGTCAAATACGTATGCCCGTTTGCACCGTTGCGAGTTAAGTTGCACTCAGTAATAAGTGTCACTTAAATTACAAAAAAACCTTTGCACCGTACCTTAAGTTCCCTTTATTTTAACCAAGTGACGCTTCTATTAAACCGTACTTCATCTACCGCTCAACTGCATTAAGTGACATTTACGAATATTTACTTTCATTTCGTACTGTGTGTCAAACTGATAAAATGAATGTTTTCGACGATATTGAAGTTGATGCTGTAGAGGACGATGACCTAGATGAAATTAATTTAATAAATTATGGTATTCCAAAGAGAGTTTATAGTAGAACAAATTTTTTTCACACCTTGGATTAATATTTGTTTCTTGTTCCACATGTAGAGTTTCGTTGCAGTCAAATTTATTTCTCATTCCGGTGACGGTTTTATCATTCATTATACTTAATGTTAATTTTTGAATTGGATCGTCAAACGTTTTGATTGTGTTTGAACCTCCACCAGTTTTTAAATTTTCAATTCTTTCCTCTGCTTTCGACTTTCTAGTTTCCTTCTTTTTGTTTTCGTAGCACTTCCTTAGAGATTCCATCGTTCGAAATATTCTATTTGGACATTCGGCATTAAATTGAGTTGCAATTTCTTGCCAAGCAACTTCTTTTTCTTTCCAGGTACAGCCGTTGGTCTTCTTTGACTCAACAATATGTCTATGTTTACTAATAATGCTTAAAAGCAATATGACTTCATCTTTAGAAAAATTTGATGAACTTTTTTTTTTTTAATTTCTTCTGCCATTTCGAAAATATTAGCATTTACATATTTTGCATGTTTGTACATTATAATACTTACTTTGTATTATATACACTAGAATCAAATGTAACTCTCAATATTATAATAATAGTAGAAACAATAAAAAAAATACAATTT
>OY720451.1:6316200-6363700 GCA_963082715.1 Harpalus rubripes
AGGGAAAAAGATAGTTATAGCCAGCTGATCTTATAACTATCTCTTTCCCTCCAATACATTAAATTGCTAAACTATTATTCACGAAAGATGACTATTCAAGGCCATTTGTAAGCCGTCTGATATAATATTACTTGCAAATAACTTCATTGCATTGCGTATACATAGGCGTGCAACATGTAATATTTATGGACATATTTTAACTGAAAAAATGAGAGTAATTTATTTGAAAATTATGTTTCTTTCTAAATAATGCCTTTCTGAAAGATTTATGTTCTTCACTTATGTTTTTACAAAATCCAAAAACATATACTTTACTATAAAGTAAGGAATAATAATTTAATTTAAACGGAAACGCCACTGGGTAAATATTATAACAGAGGGCAGTGTAGTAGGTAATTAGGTATCTGTAATTCTACGACATACGTCATTATTATTCATAGTGTGTTAGAAAGTAATGCCACTATTTACATATATCTGTCACACCACATAAATTAAATAGACTTAGATCAAGTAATTTTTCTCTTTCTAATACAAAATGTTGCTAAGCTACTGCTGTAAAGTGATGTGTATTCTTTTTTCAAACAAATGACCCTGAATAGACATCTTTCGTGAATAATAGTATAATAACAATATTAATAGAAACTAATATTTAGTTTTTATTATTATAATGAGAATCTATAGTGGTTAGCAGTGGCGAATTTCTACACAGGCGTAGGAAGCGCGCACTTGGGGCCACTTAAATCGAATGGGCCTCAAATTTCAGGTTTCATTATTTTATTATTATTTTACTTTACAAAGTATTATATCTGTATGTAAATACATAGAAGTATTTTAATGTATTTCTAATATGTTTATTTGATCAAACTATTAATATTATTAATTATGATTTCACAATTCGTAACGTTCAAGTTTTGCCAGATACAGTGTTGTCAGGTATTATTTTGCTTAAAGGTCACTGTTAGTTACCGTAGGTCATTTAATGACAGTAGAATAACATCAACTCTAAACACTAACAGCCGTATTCATAGTAAAGCAGATAAACTAGTTTTGAACCAGGTCTACGTAATCTAAATTGTCAATTTGACAATTAGTAAAAAAAATTGTCTTAAGAATGCATTTTTTTTAAAGCATACTATTTTCGTCACAATGACAGGACTTAGACCTAGTTTAAACTAGGGGTACGTTCGGTCTAAATTTTAGACTAGGTTTAAACTATGTCTAAGTCAACCGTTACTATGAATAAGGAAAAATATTAGACCTAAGATAGACCTGGTTTAAACCACGACAGAATTACTACTATGAATTGTTAATGTTTGATGTAAATACTTTTCTATAAAAATCTAATTTCAGTGAAAGATATTTATTTGATACAGACTATGTTACCATCTTCACAATTTAAAAAATCACTAAAAACATTTATATAAAATTCTTCATTATAATTCTGTTTTGACAAAAACTGTTGTATAAAATTCACTTTGTGTACGCGAAGTAGGAAAAAACACAGAGAATTTATTTTAACATTCAACATATCATCATTCACTTCCATGGTTACACACTACTGTCAAAATATGACAGCAATGTAATATTTGTCCATTTTAAAATTGGTATACTTATGTAATTTTGCTCGTAGAATTTAATGGTGATATCACTAGGGGTGTATCATTGACCGTTTTTGAGATATGGCCCAAAAACGGAATATTGAAAAAATCCAAAGGAGTACCGCTTACGATTTTTTAAATTTTTAGACTTTTCCTTCTGGAGACCGTAATAGTTGTTCAAACATTATGAAAATTGGGATACTTATGTAATTTTGCTCGTAGAATTTAATGGTGATATCGCTAGGGGTGTATCATTGACCGTTTCTGAGATATGGCCCAAAAATGGAAAATTGAAAAATCCAAAGGGGTTCCCCTTACGATTTTTTAAATTTTTAGACTTTTCCTTTGGAGACCGTAATAGTTGTTCAAACATTATGAAAATTTGTATACTTATGTAATTTTGCTCGTAGAATTTAATGGTGATATCGCTAGGGGTGTATCATTGACCGTTTTTGAGATATGGCCCAAAAACGGAAAATTGAAAAAATCCAAAGGGGTACCCCTTACGATTTTTCAATTTTTAGACTTTTCCTTGTCGAGACCGTAATAGTTGTACAAACATTATGAAAATTGGTATACTTATGTAATTTTGCTCGTAGAATTTAATGGTGATATCGCTAGGGGTGTATCATTGACCGTTTTTGAGATATGGCCCAAAACGGAAAATTGAAAAATCCAAAGGAGTACCGCTTACGATTTTTTAAATTTTTAGACTTTTCCTTCTGGAGACCGTAATAGTTGTTCAAACATTATGAAAATTGGGATACTTATGTAATTTTGCTCGTAGAATTTAATGGTGATATCGCTAGGGGTGTATCATTGACCGTTTCTGAGATATGGCCCAAAAATGGAAAATTGAAAAATCCAAAGGGGTTCCCCTTACGATTTTTTAAATTTTTAGACTTTTCCTTTGGAGACCGTAATAGTTGTTCAAACATTATGAAAATTTGTATACTTATGTAATTTTGCTCGTAGAATTTAATGGTGATATCGCTAGGGGTGTATCATTGACCGTTTTTGAGATATGGCCCAAAAACGGAAAATTGAAAAAATCCAAAGGGGTACCCCTTACGATTTTTCAATTTTTAGACTTTTCCTTGTCGAGACCGTAATAGTTGTACAAACATTATGAAAATTGGTATACTTATGTAATTTTGCTCGTAGAATTTAATGGTGATATCGCTAGGGGTGTATCATTGACCGTTTCTGAGATATGGCCCAAAACGGAAAATTGAAAAATCCAAAGGGGTACCCCTTACGATTTTTTCAATTTCTAGACTTTTTCTTTGGAGACCGTAGTAGTTGTTCCAACATTATGAAAATTGGTATACTTATGTAATTTTGCTCGTAGAATTTAATGGTGATATCGCTAGGTGTGTATCATTGACCGTTTTTGAGATATGGCCCAAAAACGGAAAATTGAAAAAATCCAAAGGGGTACCCCTTACGATTTTTCAATTTTTAGACTTTTCCTTGTCGAGACCGTAATAGTTGTACAAACATTATGAAAATTGGTAATACTTATGTAATTTTGCTCGTAGAATTTAATGGTGATATCGCTAGGGGTGTATCATTGACCGTTTCTGAGATATGGCCCAAAAATGGAAAATTGAAAAATCCAAAGGGGTTCCCCTTACGATTTTTTAAATTTTTAGACTTTTCCTTTGGAGACCGTAATAGTTGTTCAAACATTATGAAAATTTGTATACTTATGTAATTTTGCTCGTAGAATTTAATGGTGATATCGCTAGGGGTGTATCATTGACCGTTTTTGAGATATGGCCCAAAAACGGAAAATTGAAAAAATCCAAAGGGGTACCCCTTACGATTTTTCAATTTTTAGACTTTTCCTTGTCGAGACCGTAATAGTTGTACAAACATTATGAAAATTGGTATACTTATGTAATTTTGCTCGTAGAATTTAATGGTGATATCGCTAGGGGTGTATCATTGACCGTTTTTGAGATATGGCCCAAAACGGAAAATTGAAAAATCCAAAGGGGTACCCCTTACGATTTTTTCAATTTCTAGACTTTTTCTTTGGAGACCGTAGTAGTTGTTCCAACATTATGAAAATTGGTATACTTATGTAATTTTGCTCGTAGAATTTAATGGTGATATCGCTAGGTGTGTATCATTGACCGTTTTTGAGATATGGCCCAAAAACGGAAAATTGAAAAAATCCAAAGGGGTACCCCTTACGATTTTTCAATTTTTAGACTTTTCCTTGTCGAGACCGTAATAGTTGTACAAACATTATGAAAATTGGTAATACTTATGTAATTTTGCTCGTAGAATTTAATGGTGATATCGCTAGGGGTGTATCATTGACCGTTTTTGAGATATGGCCCAAAAACGGAAAATTGAAAAAATCCAATTTTAGACTTTTCCTTCTGGAGACCGTAAGGCTCGGGCCACACTATGCGTTTTGGCGGGACCGGTTTAACGGGACCGGTTGACCGGGAAGACAACAACTTATTGTTTTAAATGAATGCGTTCACACCGATGCGGTTGCGGTCCGGTTGCCGGATACTACCGCAGTCTGTTGCGGTTTGGCGGGACGGTCAATTTGCCGCATGACAACTACAATACTAAGATATAATGCGAGCGTTTACAACGGTCTAATTTTGTTTTTTAATAGACAACGTGTACTATTTGGGCTCTGCACTGATCAGATGTTGGTCCGACTATGTCCGAATCGGGTTTAAATTGCTGCCGTCCTGTTTAGCGGGATATATGTGGACGCTGTACGATCCATCCCGTTTAACCGGATACGGTTTTACCGGTCCCGCCAAAACGCATAGTGTGGCCCGGGCCTAATAGTTGTTCAAACAAATTTTAAAATGTTCAGTTTAATTGTTTTGTAGCCAGTGAAACAATTTGAGTAACTACATTAATTATTACAATCAGCAGATGTACTCATAGTTTTGGAGGGATTTTATAAATTTGTATCGAATAGATGTTTATATTACAATTATTTATAAAACAATGTACTATTTTAAAAGTAATTGTTGCTATGCGCAGCAATTAAAAAAATGCAGTTGAAAAATTAATGAAACAATTCATTCGGAAGTGATTTCAGCTTGAAAGCCGATTTACATTTTAATTAAATAAAAGTAAACACAGTTAAAAAATAATTGGAACGATGACAGATATCAAGACCATGTGTTTGGCGAGAAGTACCTACCCGTATAGTGGAAACAATTTCAGAATTAATTAGGACATATCATTTTTCAATTAAGCGGTGCTCCATCTCCGAGTAATTTGCTGGAATCTCTACAAATTCATTTCCATTTAGAGTTAGAGAAGAGAGACTGACTGACACACACAGATATCTAATTTCCAAATTGCGGGTATATGAATATTTCAGAGGCTTCCGAAACACCGCCACAAGTTAAGGAAGTTTTCTTTTTAATTAATAACATGTTTCATTACATTTTCAGTTGCCACAACTAAGTTATTCTTGCAGATATTTAGTTCTCCTTAAGTACATTTTCTTTTTATATACTAAGTTTACGATTGTAGAAAACTTATGGGTCGATTCTGTTCACATCTGCAACTCTTACACATCTGTAAATCTGTAAATAATGAAGAAAATCGCAACGAAATCTGCCACTCTTATATATAATTTTATATTAATTAGCAATAATCGACCCATTACAATCAAAAAAGGTTATAAGTTAGAATTTATTAGAGTATTGAGATTCAAGTTGAAGATATAAGCAGCATACTAAACAAAACCGCGAAAATAATCCACATGTTAAAAGTAGTTTCATAAGCGAAAAGACTTCAAGACTTTACCTACATATCTACGTTACTATGAAGGGAGTAGAGCTAGTTCGTCTCCTTGTGGTGCACCTTGGGTAATGCTAAATGAACTACAAGACAGTACTGAGTGTAGATACAGTTTTGAACTGTTGTAATACTTTGAACCCATTTCCAATTTCAAAGCGCGCGCTTCGTTTTGCATCACTACGTTTTCTTGAGAATAGATTCTTCATGAATCCGGTAGATGAATCTTGTAGTTATTGTACAATTTTCGAACACGGTAACTTTTTACCACTCGTGTTTTCGAACACAGTCGGTGGATGCGGTATCTACCGGTATAGAATTTTCGTAAAAGCCTATGTAATTTCTATAAAATCCATACAGAAAGTTCCTTGCAAAAGATTCTAAATTTCTTGTATGTACATTACCTTTCCACAGTTGTATGTATTTTGTACAAATTCCGTACAGAAAGTTTCAAGCAAAAAGATCCCATATTTCCAGTAAAATTATAACACAAATATACTAAGATTATGTCAATTGCACTTGACACTGACATCTTACAATCAGAATTTTTTTAATATAGTAGCTGTTTCTAGCATATCTGGCTAATTTATGAAATTTAATTTCTTTATAATTTTATAATTCTATATCCATTTAATATGAAGTATAAAATGCAGTCAATCGTACAGAGAATACAATGTTCTTCAATATTTATAGGAACATTAAATGTAAAAAATGATTTTTTTTCAAGAAAAACTGTTAAACTCTTCAAATGAGGGTACTTCCGGTTGACCATTATAACCAAAATCTAATCAGCTCTTCATATGGATGCAACGAAGAGGAATACGAAAGAATTATAATTTTTGAAATTGTAGTATTAGAGTTATCGTAGACGAAAATTTTGTTACACACACACACTCACGCACACGCACACGCACACACACACGCACACGCACATACAGACATCATCGTAAACGCACACGCACACGCACACGCACACGCACACACACACACACACACACACACACACACACACATACATCATCGTAAAAATAGTTAAATCGTATTCTAGGGACCTTAAAACATGCTTATTCATTAAAAACTCACCACCGAATTTTTGGACCAAAGACAATACACGAAGTATTTGGAGTGAAGATGATCTGTCACTTACATGAGCCAAATACGCATGCGCCGAAACTGTTGTCAAATCAATCTTTAAACTTGTTTTGAAAATTGTATATAAACAGTTTCGCGTAATTTTGACTAAGAACTGTAACCATTATCAATGTAAACATAATAATTACTACACCATCTTCAACGATTTAATGTTTACACAATGAATCTCATTTTGATAAAAAATTTGATATTTTTTCTCTGGAAATCGATTTCATTTCGTTTTGTAATCCATGCAGCAACGTACAAGTACTATCTAATTTACTATTAGCATTATTTGTTACAAACTATCTCCCTTGTAAGGTGCTCCTGCAGTTGAGAAGTAAATAAGTATGCAAATGAAGGTAAAAGAGTTGATCCCGTTTTAAACTCGTAATCCATCTTGAAGGCGTTCAACTTTGTATAACGATGAATGATAAGCTGAGACGAAGTCGGAGTTGGCGTTGAAATTTATTTTATTTATCCGAGGGAGCTGTGACGATCAGAAACAGATGTCAAATACTCAATCAAGCAGCCTGCTAGCTAGCAGAGAAGAAGTGCTGATAAGCGGGCTTTACTGACGTGACCTAGTTTAATATATGCACTCGTGGAATCAGGAAGGATACTCATTTCACCTACGGAAAGATTCTGCTTAATACTTTTACATATTCCGTATTATCTCCTATGAGAATAGTAGTGTCTAAACATCTGGCTACATTAGTCACACATATGGGCACCCGCAGACTTTTTTACAAGGTGGGTCGAAATTTTTGTTGTAAGAAAAAATGCGCCGCAGGCGAATTTTTAATCATTTTCAAGGTCAAACGTGTTTTAATGCAAAGTAAGATAATATAAAGTTCTTTACAATGAAGCAAATTTATCAAATTCTTAAAAAATTGAGATCATATTTTATGACGAAAATGCGTATGTACGCTCTAGAAGCGTAAAATTGCCCCTTCTATTAACTACAGAAACAGACAATCTGAAAATACAATGTTGCATTAAATTAAAATATATTACTGACTAACAATATAATTATTCTATTGAACTGCTCAAAATAAAATGTATAATATATAAATGTTAATTAAATCGCGCTCCTCACAAAATACGGCAACCCTAATCATACGTAGGTACTTTTAATATAAATAAATATGCAATGTCTATTCATTATTTACTTTTCTATTTCTTTATTTCTATATAACAGTAAAAGAAAGTTTTGAGAACGTGATCATAAAATGATTAGAATAAACTACGGCATATTAAAAAAAATACAACACCGAAGATAATGTAACATAATAACAATACATAACATAATTTACTCATTCTGACACTTCAGCTATTTCGTACTTATTAATAGATAATATGAAACAAATTTTTGATTAAAATATAAGAAAATATTACCAATAATTATTAAAAAATACAATGATACATTGAAATGAAAAAATAAAATTATAATTTTATTTTTAAAAATGGATACAGTCCATAAATGAAAGGGGGGTCAGTCGACCCTTTCGACCCCCCCTGTGGGCGCCTATGGTCACACATTATCATTTGCCTCATCTCAACTCAGCTCAAAATGAGATGAGTTTGACGAGATTTTTGTGAAGCAAAAATAACAATAACAAATACCGTAGAACTGTCTGTTAGAAAATCCAAAGTGCTGCTATCTGAATAGCAAATTCCACAATTTTTACCTTCCGTCACCTTTAGGTAAGGAAGGTATTGTCTTTGGTCAAAAAATTCGGTGGTGAGTTTTTAATAAATAAGCACGTTTTAAGGTCCCTAGAATACGATTTTACTATTTTTACGATAATGTGTGTGTGTGTGTGTGTGTGTGTGTGTGTGTGTGTGTGTGTGTGTGTGTGTGTGTGTGTGTGTGTGTGTGTGTGTGTGTGTGTGTGTGTGTGTGCGTGTGTGTGTGTAATAAAATTTTCGTCTACGATAACTCTAATACTACAATTCCAAAAATTATAATTCTTTCGCATTCCTCTTCGTTGCATACATATGAAGAGCTGATTAGATTTTGGTTATAATTGGTCAACCGGAAGTACCCTCATTTGAAGATTTTAACAGTTTTTCTTGAAAAAACTATGTTAAATGTCATTTTTTCACATTTAATGTTATTATAAATATTAAAGAAAATTATATTCTCTATACGATTTGATTGCATTTTATACTTCGTATTAAATGGATATGGAATTATAAAGAAATTAAATTTCATAAATTAGCCAGCTATGCTAGAAACAGCCACTATATTAAGAAAATTCTGATTGACAGATGTCAGCGTCAACTGGAATTGACATAATAGTAGTATATATGTGTTGTAATTTTATTCGAAATATAGGATCTTTTTGCACGAAACTTTCTGTATGGAATTTGTATAAAATACATACAACTGTCGAAAGGTAATGTTAAATTCTACGAGCAAAATTACATAAGCATACCAATTTTCATAAGTTTTGAACAACTACTACTACAATCTCCAGAAGGAAAAGCCTGAAAATGGCCAAAAATCGCAAAAAACTAAGGTGTATGTACCCCTTGCGATTTTTCAGTTTTTTACGATTTTAAGGAATGTTTAATAATTAATGTATACGTTGGAATATTTTGATGAAAATTGGTATACTTCTGGTTTTTGGTACAAGAAATTTACTGGTGAGGTCGTTGAAGGCGTATCGCACACCCGTTTTTAGCTATGAGGATGGTGTGGTTTAAAGAAGGGTCAAAATTTTTTAAAAAATTAAAAATTCTGAAAATTTGTGTTTAAGTAGTTTAAAGGGTGTAGATTTAAGATTTTAAAACCACAGGTCGATATCTCTTTTCGTGTCCGAGATATTCGTCCTAAAAACTTTGCTCAAAAATGCCCATTTTTGGGTCATATCCCAAAAATGGTCAATTATACACCGCTGGCGATATCACCATTAGATTCTACGAGCAAAATTACATAAGCATACCAATTTTCATAAGTTTTGAACAACTACTACTACAATCTCCAGAAGGAAAAGCCTGAAAATGGCCAAAAATCGCAAAAAACTAAGGTGTATGTACCCCTTGCGATTTTTCAGTTTTTTACGATTTTAAGGAATGTTTAATAATTAATGTATACGTTGGAATATTTTGATGAAAATTGGTATACTTCTGGTTTTTGGTACAAGAAATTTACTGGTGAGGTCGTTGAAGGCGTATCGCACACCCGTTTTTAGCTATGAGGATGGTGTGGTTTAAAGAAGGGTCAAATTTTTTTAAAAAATTAAAAATTCTGAAAATTTGTGTTTAAGTAGTTTAAAGGGTGTAGATTTAAGATTTTAAAACCACAGGTCGATATCTCTTTTCGTGTCCGAGATATTCGTCCTAAAAACTTTGCTCAAAAATGCCCATTTTTGGGTCATATCCCAAAAATGGTCAATTATACACCGCTGGCGATATCACCATTAGATTCTACGAGCAAAATTACATAAGCATACCAATTTTCATAATTTTTGTACAACTATTACAATCTTCAGAAGGAAAAGTCTGAAAATGGCCAAAAATCGCAAAAAATCTAAGGTGTACGTACCCCTTGTGATTTTTTCAGTTTTTGATGATTTTAAGGAATGTTTAATAATTAATGTATCCGTTGGAATATTTTGATGAAAATTGGTATACTTATGTTTTTTGGTACGAGGAATTTACTGGTGAGGTCGTTGAAGGTGTACCGCACACCCATTTTTGGGTATGAGGGTGGTGTGGTTTAATAAAGGGACGAAATTTTTTTAAAAATTAAAAATTCTGAAAATTTGTATTTAATTAGTTTGAAGGGTGTAGATTTAAGATTTTAAAACCACAGGTCGATATCTCTTTTCGTGTCCGAGATATTCGTCCTAAAAACTTTGCTCAAAAATGCCCATTTTTGGGTCATATCCCAAAAATGGTCAATTATACACCGCTGGCGATATCACCATTAGATTCTACGAGCAAAATTACATAAGCATACCAATTTTCATAATTTTTGTACAACTATTACAATCTTCAGAAGGAAAAGTCTGAAAATGGCCAAAAATCGCAAAAAATCTAAGGTACCCCTTGTGATTTTTTCAGTTTTTGATGATTTTAAGGAATGTTTAATAATTAATGTATCCGTTGGAATATTTTGATGAAAATTGGTATACTTATGTTTTTTAGTACGAGGAATTTACTGGTGAGGTCGTTGAAGGTGTACCGCACACCCATTTTTGGGTATGAGGGTGGTGTGGTTTAAAAAAGGGACGAAATTTTTTTAAAAATTAAAATTTCTGAAAATTTGTATTTAATTAGTTTGAAGGGTGTAGATTTAAGATTTTAAAACCACAGGTCGATATCTCTTTTCTTTTTCGAGATATTCCATATTTTTTACAAAATAGTGAATACTCCCTTTCTCTCGGTTATTATTGCATATATATATATCAATTTTTCACATTTAATGTCATTATAAATATTAATAAAGATCATTGTATTCACTATGCATACAAGAAATTTAGAATCTTTTGCAAGGAACTTTGTGTATGGATTTTAGAGAAAATACATAGGCATTTACGAAAATTCTACCGGTAGATACCGCATCTACCGACTGTGTTGAAAAACACAAGTCGAAAATTGTTCAATATCTACCAGATCCATCTACCGGATTCATGAAAAATCTAATCTCAAAAAAAGGTAGTGTTGCAAAGCGAAGCGCGCGCGTTCAGTGAAAATGTGTTCAAAGTAGAACCCTGCTCAATTTGTTAACTACATCAAATTTCTAACCTGTTTAAAATTTTCAATTTTTGTCATAGGTTATGGATTTACTCTATTTACCACTTGCGTTCTTAAAATATCGATTCAGGTAACTATACCCTGATAAAAAGCTGTTTACCGGTAACAGTCCACCGGTAGAATTTTCGTAAATACCTCATATAACTGACGGAAGGTAATGTGCTGGCCACATCAGATTTTTTAAATATAATTTCATCTGAACATTTATGTAAAACTAAGACTGTCAGTGAAAATCCGGTGAAAAAATTCCTATTAATAAGCGAGTTATAGTCTCCCGAAATTTGAAAATATAGATGTGACGTCACGAATATAATTTTTTATATCAAACTGTTTTCTTCATAGACCTAAATGTTCTTGAAATATATGCTATTTCTAAATTATATTTTTATAAAAAATAAATGAATATTATTATACTGTACAAGTCTACATGATTTATAATTGGAAATGTATTTAAATTATTATGTTTAATGCAAAACATTTATATTCAAATAAAAACTGTTTGAGAATTGTAGTACTGTACTGATAGCCACGCCTCCGCTATTTGAATTTCTCTACTTCCGTTAGTAGTAGGCTCCTCCCCTAACTTGGTATTCATTATATATTTATAGGCCGCCTTTGTGCCGCCAATTAAAATAATGAATACGGAATTCATATGAGTGACGAGTTGCTATAACAAACCCCTTATTTCCGAAGTATTTCAATTATATCGTTTTATTTCTTTATTAATATTCATTATTAAGCATATACTTTCAACATATTTTTCTAATTTCTCTTAATTCAAATGCGCTGTAGTCCCCTATTTGACAATAACAAATTGTCAATATTACTCATATCATCATTTATCAACCCTCGGACGGTGTGGCGGTAATTTCTGTTAAATATATTTGTTCATTCAACTATATTCGCTCATTCAGGACCTACATTTATAACATTATAATAAATATTAAATAATCATTACTTTAACTCCAGCACAATATCCGACTGTGCTTCATGGAATAAGACATAATTTTACATTTAGAAAAATTGTAAAATAGATATGAAGAAGACGACCAAGCTAGAAGGTTATTAATATCTTTTTGTAGTTCATGACAGTCATTAGAAGTATTTATGACTTTAAATAGTTTCAAATCATCAGCATAAAGAAGACTATTTGAAAACTCCAAACACTTAGTAATATCATTAATAAATAAAACAAAGAGAAGGGGGCCCAAATTGGAACCCTGAGGAACACTAGAGTGGGGAGTGAAAAAATTAGATTTGTGGTTATTATACTGTACAAATTGTTTACGGTCACTGATATACGAACCTATTAACATAAGTAAGTCTGGAGAAAAATCAAACTGATGCTCCAATTTAAACAATAGTACATCATGATTTATGGTGTTAAAAGCCTTGGCAAAATCAGTATACACAACATCCACTTGCGAATTTCCGCTGAAAGCATTGATAGTGAAATCAGTAAATTGACTAAGATTAGTCGCAGCTGATTTGCCCCTAATAAAGCCATGTTGTGCAGGTGTATACAGGATTTTTTCAAAACATTTAGAGATATTAGAAATAATAGAAATCGGCCTATAGTTTGAAATATCAGTAGTGTCACCAGATTTAAAAATTGGACATATTAGAGATTCTTTTAAAGAAGCAGGGAATTTACTGGTTTTTAAAATTAAATTAAATAAAATATGGAGTGGTTTAACAAAGATTTCACAGCAACCTTTTAAAATGTAAGAAGGAACACTATCAGGGCCAGGAAAACAAGACACTTTTAGAGGTTTAATAGATTCAAATATGTCGTTATTTGAGGTTACAGGATTATATATATATATATATATATATATATATATATATATATATATATATATATATATATATATATATATATATATATATATATATATATATATACAATGTGTGATTTATCGTAAAAAATAAATACAGCTACTTGTATTTACCACACTCGGATGTTATAAGCTGGCCACTTATACATCTTAAATAAATGTAGCAACGGATGAAATCCAACCGGCAGTACGGCAGTGGTAAAACACTGCGGCTCGGTGAGTCCGGTTGGAGTGTAAACGGCGACAGCTGTATACAAGCCATAAATAGACAGATAAATAAGCTTTACAATAATGAAACTAACTGTATGTGACAGCCAGTGTCAGCAAACATTTATCCCCACTTTTCATCTGATATTAAAAATTCAAGACGTACAACCTCTTGAGGTGACTCAGAATCGGCAAGAGGTGCATCTCATTTATCTCACATCAGAGTTACGACAAAAAGAACGATTAAAATTATTGAGGCAACTGAGGTGAGCTAAGACGAACTGAGATATCATGCAAAAAATGAGACTATTTACTAATTTGTAAAAATAAATTTTTCTTGGTAAGGAATATCCTATTTAACGAGATCTTTCATATGAGAGCGTCTTCCATTTCAACCGATAGAAAAGAATCCCATTGAGAGTAACCTAATTAAAAAGAATATCATCTAGGACAATACGAGACATCCCCTTTGTATCGTATTTATGAAACAAAGTTTCTTGTATTTCCGCTTTCAATGCGCGACTTGCGACTTGAAGTGTCGCGAACTGAACACTTTTTCTTCTAGATTAATATTAATAGTTCACTTTACAACTCAATTCAGTAACAAAAAGAATTATTTACTCAGTAGATTCAAATCGTTTTCTAGTTTACTAACTTTACAAAAGAAATTATATTTTGAGATTACGAGTAATCTATACGAATATAGATTGTCAATGGACTAAAGCGCGGATGGGATGGCATGGACAATTTCTGATACGAAAAATTTGGCATTTATTATCGGCTACTATTTACATATACATAATGTCATTTTATGCAGGTCCTATACAGAGAATACCTATATTCTAAAATATCGTAAGGGAGGTATAGGGATCGTGCTAAAATCGCATATCGAGATTTTGGTAAAAGACCACGTTTTAAGGTCCCTAGAATCCGATTTTAATATTTTCACGATGATGTCTGTGTGTATGTGTGTATGTGTGGATCCTCCGCTCTACCTCAAATACTATTATTCGGAAAATTTTGAAACCTTGTATTTAGAACTTATTCTAATATGGAAAGAACCCATTAGATTTTGGTGTAAATCGGATAATCGGAAATGGTATTTTACTTGAAACTCAAAATAATTTTTCTTCAAAAAATACCTTTAAATATATTTTTTTCGAGATTTATGTTATTATAAAAATTAAAGATTAAAGATGAAATTTCCTACAGGTTTGCATTAATACTTTTTCTATACATTTTATGGATAAATTTATAAAATTAATCCCGGAGCCTACCCTTTAACCAAACACAACTCCTTGGTTACACAGTCCATATCTCAGATATATGTAACTGACAGATAAATGTCAATATCAAAGAACTAGGTAATCTTTGCAAATTAATAATAGTAAAGCCTCATTCACAATACGAAATTAGTGGTTAGTGTAGGTAGATATGGTTAGTAGTTAAAGATTGGTAAACAGCGTTCACAATACATGAAATTAACGACTACGAGTAACAATTTTTGTTGGCAAAATAGTATATTTGATTCAAAGTTTTTAAGAGCTGGTTTAATTTAATACTTCTCGTTTAGTAGATTTGACTATTATTTAGTATTTTTGTATCTTTCTCTTTGTGTATAAAAAAAGTTCAACAGAATAACCTTTTATTGCCTACAACCTACAAAACTGATAACAGAATAATAAAGTCACTATATTTCAAATTCTATTTCAATTCAACAAAAATGTACCTAATTTATTTCTTTTAAAACAACTGTTAACAAATGTCACATCTTTCTTTTCTCTGTTCTGTGATTGGTTATTCTGTTAAGAGGCTGCTGCTCGAAATGTGTCTTTTTCTCCATAGTCCTGTGACTTTATTATAAATAATAAATCATTGAAATTTGGCATGATGAATAATGAAGGTTGACTTTAGTTCGCTACAGAGGCTTTTTTTAAAAATAATTTAAAATAAATGAGTAATATGGTATTAAAATAGGTCAATTTGACGATATTTACTAATTTCGTAACAATGTGGAGACTGTATTATTGTACCGATTTCGTTCTACTTTTGCACACAATGTAAGCAAACCTGTAAAAAGTTCGCTACTGAGCCAAATTTGTATTACTGTTAATTATAACAAAATAAATTAAGTTTCAAATTCTTAATTTTAAAGTATATTTTTTTATGGTTTGGATTACGAAATTTTGAAATGTGACTTAATAAGTTATTAATATATGCTGTTTAAAAAAGATTTCAATTTAGAAAATGATAATTTATTAATGTTATATAATGTTATTACAATTTAAAATTAATTAAATTTTAGTGTGTAGTTTCCTTACTAGATGTCTCTCGCAGACAATTCACGGACGGGTACGTCCCAGTTTTAACGTCTATTTTGTGATTGGTTTAGCATCCCCTCTTACTTCTTCCCATGCTTCCAACTCCTCTTACTTCTTCCCATGCTTCCATCACAGAAAGTAGCAAACGTTTTAGATCCTGCATATATTTCAATTTGAAATATTTTCCAAAATATACAAGTGTTTACGGTTTTTTTATTTTTTTAATGGATGATACTACAGATCAAAAGAAAGCGAAAAACGTTAAAACACATGTACGGAAACGTTGCGTTATCGAGTTACAGCCCTTTGAAGGTGCACCTTAACAGACACTTTTTTAAATAATTTTGGTACTAGTCGCACTAAAATTTTGAAACTTGGTATGAGGATACTACTTATTTAGGTACATGTTTATACATTCTTCTGTTTCTGTATATCAAGTTTTACATTGTTATTTTTCATTTTTACCTCGCGCTAAGAGAGGTATTGGATTCATTCTAAAAATCGCATATCCAGATTTTAGTGAATAAGCACGTTTTAAGGTCCCTAGAATCCGATTATAACATTTTTTCGATGATGTCCGTATGTGTGTGTGGATGTGTGTGGATGTTGGATCCACGATTTCTCTAATACTATAAGATTTAAGACATTTTTAACTACGGATTCCTCAATCTAACAATAATGGGAAGAGTTAATTAAGTTTTGGTAACAATTGGACAACCGGAAGTAGTAGTTACAACAAAAAAATCATCTAAATATTATTTATCGAAAATTTATGTAAATACTTATATTAAAGAACGTTAAATTCTTTATTCGGTAAATATAAATTTATTATTATATGTTCTATAGATTTAGAGATAAAGAAATGCATATAAAATAATTTGATGTAAAAATTCTCAGATCGAACTACTTCAAGGCAAGAAATTTAAATGTTTGTAATTGACACATCACTGTCAAAAATATTTGTATGCCACTATCAAAAAAATTTATACATCATTATGAAGATTATGAAAATAAAAAAAGGCAACAACGCAAAAGAATATACGTAAACAAGAATACAAAAGGAATTTGCGAAAAAATGACGAATATAAAAAAAAAAGAAAAGGAAAGTAGAAAAAGAAAATTACAGGATATTGAATATAAAAAAAATTATGTATTGTACATAATTTATATTAAAATATCCCATAGATTTTGCAAATATATGTGAGAATTATTTTGTAGTGAGAATATATGTATTTGTATTTTATGCGTACAACCAGGTAAAATATCTGGCGAGAGGTTATGTGTTGGCCAGATTTTTACTAATAAAATATTACAAACATTGCAAAAATACACAAAAAAGTTACTCTTGCTACAACTTGATAAAAGCAGTAGTTTTTTAGTTATTTAAATTTTTTAAAAATCAGTGTCTAATAAAATAAAAAATAGGTAAAAATTAGTTACTGATTAAATTCATATAAATTCATTCTTGGACGCACAACTATACCATTACCGTTGCAAATATTCATAACGAAACACCAAATCTGCATTTTCACCAGCACGAAACTATTTCATTTTTTTGTTAATCAATAGAGAAATTTATCAATAAGATAAAAAACAGTACTTGTAAACAGATTTTGTTCTTATTTCTTTATGTTCTATTTTCTGAGGCTATAAGGTAACTTGATTTTATTTGAACTGTAAAGAGGCTGCTGCTCGAAATTAAATTTTTTCAGACTAATTTTTTGTGAAAAAGTGTAAAATAAATTAGTAATATGTTATTAAAATATGTCAATTTATCGACATGAGCCAGATGAGAATAAGCCTATTTCCCTTGTAGTAGTCAGTCAGTTATCAGTAATAATTAAAGATACAAGTACAAGTATTTGATCGCTTTGCCGGAATCATGTCTAATTTTAAAAATGAACAGCGCATTAATCTGAAATTCTTTATAAAATTGAAAAAATCTCCGAGTAAGTGTTTGAAACTGTTGACGGATGTGTACGGACAAGAAAACGATGAAAACCGATAGAAGTTACATGGTGCCAAATCCGGCAAGTAAGGTGAATATTCCTATATGCATTAATTTTCTCCTCAGCCAGAAACTGCTTTACAGCCAGTGCTTTGTGGGCAGGAACATTGTCCTGGTGTACAAGTACGACAGATATTGCAAGACCAATTAGGCATGGACGAAGTTTGTGCCAAAATGGTACCAGAAAACCTCAGCCAGGGACAGAAATATATCCGGAGAAATATATCCGGAAACAGATTTGCAGTGAGGTTGCCTCTACAGAACCTGACTTGCCGAAAAAGATAATTAGATAAAACATAGATTTTCCAGTACCATCCGGAAACCAAGAAGCAATCAATGCAATGGAAAACTCTCACGTCACCGAGAATATTATCGGCAGATCGGTATTCTTAGCTACTATGAGAAAGAGAACGAAGGGACTTGATTCCTCGAAAGAATTTTCATTGTGTTAGTGGCAGAGTTACAATGATATATGTCACCTTCAATCAATATGTACACATAGGTACTATAAATTCTGAGAATAATATACTTGACGCATTTAATCTTTATTAGAAAATGGTAATTGTAGTCAAAAAAATCAGATTCAGTCTTGTGGTGGTATACGGCATGGTATAATGATCAGAAAACATTTCCTGCTATAAGCTACAGGCAGCTTTTTATTTAATTTTTAATAAAAAACATTATGGTTATTCTGTTTTAGAGAAAAACGTATATGATTTCTTTCTTTTAGCCTCTGAAATGTAGCCGGTATGGTAATTCTGATTTTTAAACCGTTGTTGAGGAGTCATAAGGCTTGGACAGTGAAAGTGCTAGCCTGTAGCCTGTCTCGCCCTTCAATATTTCATAAATAGGGGTGTATACTCTGTAGAAGTGGGGGTACTTGCCGGCCCAACCCATAGCCTTCTTCGTCTCCCACGTCGCGGGCAAGCTTACCTCACCGTGAAAGTAACAGCAGCCTCTTAACCACTAACCATAAGTTTGGAGCTTACAAACTTTTGCGCTAACTAAACTTAGCGCGAACCTGGACTGCGCTAATTTCGTTATTGTGAGCGCTAACTACAAGCACGTATGCCAAGCTTTATGCGCTAATCGTAACTAGTAATACTAACCATTAATTTCGTGTTGTGAATGAGGCTTAAGTTTTAAAAAGAAAATAGTAAATAGAATCATATACAGGATTTAATCATACTTCGGGAAAAAATGAATGGCATATAGTACTGACCATGATGAGTAAAAAAGGCTTAATCAACATGGGTCCGATCTTCAATAGTTTCCGAGATATAAGGCAGTGAAAAATGAGTTTTTACGGGGTATACCTCTGCTATCTCGAAAACTATAAGAGTTACGACTTCGATTAAATAAGACTTTTTGTTTACCTTTCAGAGGTCAACATAGATGTGTTTTTGTTTTATTTTTTAAATCAAATAACTGTACTACGTTAAATGTGGCAACCTTGGCCAATATTTGATTTTCAAATAACTCGTTACTATTAGAAATTGAGAAAAATGTTTCATATAAAATTTTATTGTTTTTTATACTCTATTTACTGACATAGACAAAATTTTGTTCAATCACTATCTTTGTCAAATTTCTTTGATTCTGATAGCAAATGGCCTCTTTCTCAGAAACAGTTGAAGATCGGACCCATGTTGATTAAGCCTTTTTTACTCATTTTGGTAAGTATTATATTCCCCTTTTATTACCTTCCGTCACCTTTAGGTAAGGAAGGTATTGTCTTTGGTCAAAAAATTCGATGATGAGTTTTTAATCAATAAGCACGTTTTAGGGTCCCTAGAATACGAATTTACTATTTTTACGATGATGTCTGTATGTATGTGTGTGTGTGTGTGTGTGTGTGTGTGTGTGTGTGTGTGTGTGTGTGGATGTGTGTGTGGATGTGTGTGTGTGTGTGGATGTGTGTGTGGATGTGTGTGTGGATGTGTGTGTGTGTGGATGTGTGTGTGTGTGGATGTGTGTGTGTGTGTAACAAAATTTTCGTCTGCGATAACTCTAATACTACAGTTATAATTTTTTCGTGTACTTCTTCGTTACATCCATATGAAGAGCTGATTAGATTTTGGTTACAATTGGTCAACCGGAAGTACCATCATTTGAAGATTTTAACAGTTTTTCTTGAAGAAACTATGTTAAATATAATTTTTTCACATTTGATGTTATTATAAATATTAAAGAATATTTTATTCTCTATACGATTTGACTGCATATTATACTTAATATTAAATGGATATAAAGTTAAAAAATTATAAAGAAATTAAATTTCATAAAGTAGCCATAGCTATGGAAACAGCTACTATATTAAGAAAATTCTGATTGAAAGATGTAAGTGTCAAGTGAAATTGACATAGTGTGTTTGTCTTATAATTTTTACTGGAAATATAGGATCTTTTGCTTTCTGCATGGAATTTGTATAAAATACATACAACTGCTTTAAGGTAATGTACAAGAAATAATAATAATAATAAATCTTTTATTTCTGCAGATACATTACACTGTATAATATAGAAAACGTCACAAAATAATAATTTTCTGTATGAAATTTGTATAAAATACATGCAACTGCGGGAAGGTAATGTACAAGAAATAGAATATTTAATTTAGCAAGGAACTTTCCGTATGAAATTTGTACAAAATACATAGAACTGACGGAAGGTAATGATTACATCCGATATAGTTATATGGAATGGAACTTAATACAGTTTCCAGCATAAGTAAATATGTATAAGTATGTATATTTAAATTAATAAAAATCAAGCGGGAGGTATAGTTTGGCCAGATTTTTTAAAACAGTTTTGAGTCATGATCCACAGCTGGGTAGATCGTCTTTTTTGGGAAAGACCGCAAATCGTTCGCCAGGGTATTTAAAGTGAGCACCAAGGGTCAGAATTTGGAATACCATGATACACTTTTCACGCAGCACCAGCTGCCAATCTATAACTATTAAGTGGTTTGATTGAAAGTATTATAAAAGAATAGATACAAAATAAATTTAAAACTTTATAGACCTGCAGATCACTGTCAATTTAAGTGTATGGCATTATTCTGAAAAAATCTGTAAATCCTCTAAACAATGAACAAAATCGTAACGAAAGCTGCAACTCTTATGTATAATTTTATATTAATCAGCAAATATAGATGCGTTTTTGTCAGGTTTTTACAGATTTACAGATCTGTAAGACTTACAGATTTGTTCAGAATTTGCCTTGAAGTTTAATTGAAAAAAGTGAAAAATTTCATTATCAAAAATTACTCGACAAAAATGCTACTATTATTTTTTTCACATCACATTAACTTTTCTTGTCTATGTAAAACATATGCGCAAATTTAAAGCTATTTTGCTAGTAGTAATTAATTTAGTGCCGTCTACTTGCTCTATACCTTTGTTTTTATGTAAACAAGTTTGATAGCCATAATTCAGATGAATTTTAATTCAAATGAAAACAAGTGAAGGATAAATTTGTCTGGCGCACGTGCGTCATGAACTCTACGAGTTCCAAACAAATGAAATTTGCACAGTGCTACTTGTAAATGAGCCGCTTATTTTCATGTGATGTTAAATAAAATTTACAAGATCTATATTACGAAGTTGCATGGAATTCCTAATTGCATATATTGTGCACCTTACACTAAACCCCGTACTCGAGCAAAGTTGGAGAGAGCATTGTGTCTGATATTTAGACAAGAATTTGCCATTTACATTTCCATTAGATTGCGGACTTTATGGCCGGAATTTTAATTTCTTCATCTTGCAGGAATATTCTTGAGGGAAATAATTGTCAACTTGTATGTTGCAAACATAGATAAATAAAAATTATTATGAATAAATTTCTCAACTGAGACGTAGACATTTACTTCAAATTTGAGACATACAGCATTTATTCTTACTAAATCGACGTTTCGATATAAGTACACTTACACCTTTTTCAGGGTCTAAATAGAAGCTTTCAAGGACAAATTAATACATATAAAATTTTAAAAATCATACTTGATACTTTCGCCCGAACCGTTCTCACAATTATTAAAATCTTATAATTTTGATAGACCTTTTAGAATTAATCAAGGAGATGCTTACTCGGAAATTAAGGAAATTAAGGCAGGAGTTCCCCAGGGCAGTGTTTTAGGGCTAGTCCTCTACCTATTGTGCACCACTACAATAAATAAATAGTAATAATTTATGTTTGCACAATATTACCCGTTGATCTATTTTAATCAGATTGTAATTAAAAAAATGTGGCCAGCACATTACCTTCCGTCAATTATATGAGGCATTTACGAAAATTCTACCGATGCACTGTTACAAACAGCTGTTTATCAGATTATAGCTACCGGAATCGATATTTTAAGAACGGAAGTGGTAAACAGGGTAGAACCATAATCTACAAAAAAATTGAAAACTTGAAACAGGTTAGAAATTTGATATAGTTAACAAACTTTTAAGGCGCGCGCATAGCTTTGCATCACTACCTTTTTTTTGATATTAGATTCTTCATGAATCCAGTAGATAGATCTGATAGATATTGTACAATTTTCGAACACGGTAACTTTTACGAAAGTAAATGCCTACCTATGTATTTTCTATAAAATCCATACAGAAAGTTCCTTGCAAAAGATACTAAACAGTAAAGTTCCTTGCGTCTTGATGGGCTGTGTTTTGTCTGCTCCTACAACTTTTAGTTTTTTATCAGTTTTTTCAGTGATAATTATCATGTGTGTTATATAGTGCGCTGGATATTTTACTGATGGTTACAGTGGTGTTTTCAAATTACTGTGATTCTTTACCATACGTGAGTTTTTGAACTTTTAAACTAATTACTAGCCACGTTTTTATACTTCTGTCAAACCAATTTTTAACCTGTGGCTGTGCGCCTATGAGCAAGCCTTGAACTGTTAATTAAAAAATTTTATTTCAATTTTAAAAACCAGTGACACTAAACATTTTATTTTTTAAACCTTATTTTTTTTATAATGCAACATTCTTTGTTATCCAACAATGCCTGAAGTGTGCAGTAAATGCAATTTAAATAAAAGGGACAGTTTTGTAGTCTGTGAAGGTCCCTGTAACAAATGGTTCCACATTTCTTGCGCTAATTTCACCGATGCTGATTTTCAACTAATTCATAAGTCCAGAAATTTATATTTTATGTGCGACGCCTGCAAAATTAATTGTGCTATCCTGGATAAAACAAAATTATTAATATTGAATCTTTATTCACTACAATTAATTCAAATGTATCTAAACTGTCGTCTGAATTAAAAGAAAATTCTGTTTCCTCGCAGTTCGAAAACATAAAAACTGAACTTAATACTCTTTTTAATTCTAATTTCCAAGCGCTAAAGAATGAACTAAACATTTTAATAGAATCTAAAATCAGTGATCTTCTAAAAAATGAACTCTCATCTTCATCCGCACATAAAAAATCGTACTCAACTGTAACAAGTAAACCTAATCCACCCGTATTGATTAAACCTAAAACTTCAGTACAATCTTCGTCTAAAACTACATCAGAAATTCTTCGTACTATTGACCCTGTAGCATCTAACATTGCACTAAACAATGTCCAAAAGGGAAGCAATGGCGCAGTCATTATTACCTGCAATAATCCGGAGGATCCGACTAAATTTAAAGACCTAATTCATAATAACTTAAGTGCTAAGTACGAAGTTAAGCAATTGGCCGTACTCAACCCTCGTGTCCGTGTTGCGGGAATGTCAGAAAATTTCTCTAAGGAACAATTAAAAATTTTTCTTATCAATCAAAATAAGTCGTGTTTTGTTGATGATTATAAATGCGAAATTCTTGATATACGACCTGTTAAGAAGAAGACGGATGTATTCCAGGCCCTTGTTCAAACTGACCGAACCTCCTACCACAAAATTATCGAATCCGGTAATTTATTTATCGGCTATGACTATTGTCCAGTTTATGATGCGATTGAGCTGCGCCGTTGTTTCAAATGTTGCGGTTTCCACCACTTCTCTTCCCAGTGTAACAAACAATTAACTTGTCCTCTGTGTGCCGGTAATCATCAAGCCAAAGACTGCAAATCATCAGACCGTAAATGTATCAATTGCACGAAATATAATGAAGTCCACAAAACTAATATTAACACTGCTCATCCTGTATGGGATCCTAACTGTCATGTTTTCATTGAAACATTGCAAAAATTTAAAACTAACATTCTTGGTCATCAATAGCAATTACAGCAGAATCACCGTGTTCCCAATACTTCGAATCTAAATTGTTATTACCAAAATATTCAAAGTCTAAATATGAAACTCGATAAATTGTACTCTAATTGTTCATCATGGGATTATGATGTAATAGCTTTTTCTGAAACCTGGCTAAGACATGATATTTCGGATTCCGAGTTTTGTGATGGCTCATATAATGTCTACAGATCTGATAGAAACTTAACTTCTTGCAAAGTTACACGCGGGGGTGGTGTTCTCTTACTCATCAAGAACACTATTATTTCCCATTACGTAGACCTAAGTAATTATACCGATATTCTTCCCAGTAATGTAGACATTGTATGTTCCAAAGTTGTAAATAACAATAAACCACTATACATTTTTGTGACGTACTTTCCACCCGCTCTTGACACTGCTCATTATAACTCTATATTTGATTTCTTTGAGAATCTTCCATTTCTCTTTACTAATAACTTCGTAATTCTAGGTGATTTCAATTTACCCGATTTGATTTCCGGTACTAGCACTCCCAAAGTCAATATATTTAACGCTTTTTTAGAATACACTAATGCCAAACAATATAATTCAATCTTAAATAAAAATAATAGACTTCTTGATGTTATTGTTTCAAATATAGAATGTACAGTTACCCATGCTACAAGCCCGATTCTTGACGTCGAATATGATCACCATCCAGCTCTTGATTTTCAAATTATGTCTGACAGTGTTGTGAGAAGAACTAAAGTTAAATACATAGGTCATTCATACAATTTTAAAAATGCTAACCTTGCTAAATTGTATCATCTTATAGATGGGTTTAACTGGAACATTCTTAGTCAATATAATGATGTTAACTTAGCTTGCGATTTTTTTTATAACACTTTGTACACTTTTTTTGATGAATGTGTCCCACTCAAAAAGTCTCATAAAAGACGATTTCCACCTTGGTTTACGTCTGAAATTATAGCTGATATTCGTCGCAAGGAACATTTCCGCAAGCTAAGCAATAATCACAAAAATAATGCATACCATGTCAACTGTTATTCTGAAATTCGTGCTAAACTTAAACAAAATATCAAGAAGTCTTACAATGATTATATTGCGCAGTGTGAGAGTAATATTCAAAACGATCCAAGTTCTTTCTGGAAATTTGTAAATTCAAAACGGAATACATCAACATTTCCCGAAAATATGTCATTGGACAATTCTAAATTTTCAACACCTGAAGATATAGCAAATGGTTTCGCTTTTCATTTTAAATCGGTCTATACAATGCCTTCGACTAATCCTCCTCGTTCCTCCAATACTCTTTCACAAAACCTCATTTCACTTAACCATGTGAGTAGAGACAATGTTCAATCCTCTATTTCAAAATTAAAGTCTAACTTTTCGTGTGGTCCTGATCTCATTCCAAGTTTCCTTATTAAAGATTGCGCCTACCCGCTGTCCAATGCTCTTTCCCATTTATTTAATTTATCATTAAAAACAAATACATTTCCTGATAAATGGAAAATTACACGGATCACTCCCATTCACAAATCAGGTGATACAGCTGACATCAAAAACTATCGTCCCATTGCTAATCTATCGAATTTCAGTAAAATATTTGAAAAACTAATATACGCAACTATTTATAACAAAGTTAAAAATATTATTTCATGCTCTCAGCATGGGTTTATGGAAAAAAGATCGACAACTACCAATTTACTATATTTCACCCATACTGTTTCTTCTGTTCTAAATCTCAAAGGCCAAGTTGATTGCATATACACAGACTTTTCCAAAGCATTCGACAAGGTAGACCATTCTATTTTAATCAAGAAACTCCATGACTTCTCTTTATCATCATCATTAATTGATCTTCTTTCATCGTACCTGTCTCATCGTCAGTTATTTGTTCAGTTTCTTGGTCGCAAATCCTCACCCTTCATTTCTAGCTCTGGTATTCCCCAAGGTTCCAACCTAGGCCCTTTGTTGTTTTTATTATTTATTGATGATGTTACACATATTTTACACTCTAATAAACTGCTATTCGCTGACGATTTAAAAATATTTTATCCAGTTTCTTCCGCTATTGATTCTCAAATTCTTCAAAACGATCTTAATAATTTATCTAGTTGGTGTTCAATAAATAACTTAAGCTTAAATTTAAATAAATGTTCAGTCATGTCTTATACTAGGAAATCTTCTCCTCTTTTATTTTCTTACAGCATTAATAACCTTCCTCTAACTCGTTGCTCTTCTTTTGATGATCTAGGCGTTACATTTGACTCTAAGTTCACTTTTGTGAGTCATATTAATCGTATTTGCAACTCATCTCTCCGTATGCTAGGTTTTATTATTCGTACAACTCGTTCCTTCCGTGATGTTACTGCTATTTTCTCACTTTACTATGCCTTTGTCCGCTCCAAACTAGAGTACTGCTCCATTATCTGGAATCCCATTTATGAAAATCATCAGGACCACATTGAATCTATTCAAAAAAAATTTTAAAATATATATATTTCAAAATTAATAGAAGTTATCCGGACTATTCAATTAAATACTTAGAGTTGTTACGAACATTTGACATACATAGCCTAATAGAACGTCGCTACTTCCAACTTGTTCATCATCTCTCTAAATTGATCCGCGGTGAAATAGATGATCCTACTTGCTTAAATCAACTTCCTTTCCACACTCCTTTCATACACACTCGCAATTTTCAAACTTTCTATCTTCCTACTCCACGCAATAATGCCTTATCTCTTTCTCCTATATACCGAATGTGTCAAATTTATACAGACAAATTTTCAAATATCGATGTATTCCGTTACTCCCCCAAAAAAATCATAAAAATTCTTAAAAACATAAAGTGACATCGTTGCATGTTGTTCTTTTTTATTATTTTTATTCATTGATCGTTGTACAGAAATTTACTCATTTTTATGTAATGTATTTCATGTATTTTTTTTGCCTGCCCTCTTACTGGGTTTTTACCTGTTGGGCATTGTATCGATAAATAAATAAATAAATAAATAAATAAATAAATTTCTTGTATGTGTGCATTACCTTTCGAAAGTTGTATGTATTTTATACAAATTCCATACAGAAAGTTTCCAGTAAAAATATCCTTTATTTCGAATTATAACACAAATATACTACGAATATGTCAATTGACACTGACATCTTTCAATCAGAATTTTCTTAATATAGTAGCTGATTCTAGCATAGCTAGCTAATTTATGAAATTTAATTTCTTTATAATTTTATAACTCTATATCCATTTAATATGAAGTATAAAATGCAGTGAAATCAAGTAGAGAATACAATCTTTAATATTTATAATAACATTAAATGTCGTTTTTCAAGAAAAACTGTTAAAATCTGCAACACACACACACACACACACACACACCACACAGACACACACACATACACACAAACCACACACACACACACACACACGCACGCACGCACGCACGAACGCACGCACGCACGCACGCACGAACGCACGCACGCACGCACGCACATATACACACACATACACATACACACACACACACACACACACACACACACACACACACACACACACACACACACGCAGAGAGAGACATCGTAAAAATAGTAAAATCGTATTCTAGGGACCTTAAAATGTGCTTATTCATTAGAATCTCACCAACCAAAGGTGACGGAAGGTAAAAACGCCTAAATACGCAGTATAGCTACACAACTGTCAGTTTATTTTTTAGGTTAGTAACACAAAGCGGCAGAAACGTCAAGCTATGTTCGCATGCGCAATATCGAAACTGAATTTTAAGTGTTTACATGAATAGTTTCGAAACTTGTTTCAAATCAACCCCATGAATTTTAGTTTTGGGTTCAGATATTCAAAACCGTTTCGACAGTGTATATATAGCGTTTTCAAAACTAAAAACGTTTTGAATTTAATGTAAACTCAGTAACTTTTAAATAATCACGTGTTTGGCAATTAAAATTTACTCACCTATACTACGTACAATAAATAATAATATATAATTATAGGGTCTCGTGACCGCGTGCCTGAGTGTCTGGTCGTGAATCTGGGGAACCGGGTTCGATCCCGATCGACGCCAAATATTTCGAATTTTAAATGGCACAAAATTGACCCCTGTGGTACACTCTTCACGCCAGCAATGAGTGCCCGTGAGATGACGCCTGGTAAACGCCCGCACGGTACAAATATGTCATCATCATTACCGATATCTGCGTACAAAGCAGATTGGCACACCCAGCAATGGGTAATATACCATGATGATATATTTATTTATTTATTTATTCTATACTACGTTAAACTTAAACTTTAAAAAGAATGTAACCCAATGAATGAGATTTCGAGTTATTGTTAACTCCTAATGTACACCACAAGCGAGAAATTTACCCACAAAAAATGTAATTTTTCTTTTCAGAGATACCGAGGTTTTTCTTTTAATCTGTTAATCATTGCTGAGTAAATAACTTCTTGATTTGAATTCTTTGGGTTGTTTGTAAACAAACAAGGAAAACAAGTCCTCGTGTGATTAGGGTCCGTGTGTGTTTAGCGGCGGATAATTCCATTTCTTCTGGCGAATGGCAACCACGACGCGTAACGGCATTAACGGCCAGGTTGTAATCCCGAACGCGGTCACTCGCACTTCGATTCCACGGGATAATTTCATTCCATTCGCCTGTAATTTCAAGCTTCCCTTCCAAATACTAATTGGGAACTTGGAAGGCAAATCTTTGTTTTCAAACAGATCATCCCTAACAGAAAGGAAGGGATTGACTCTTTTAAAACATAGTACAAATGTTGTCAAAAGAAAAAAAAATACTTCGTTATTTATAATACGAGGCAAAGTCAATTTAATTCGATTTTTTAGGTCCAAAAAATCGGATGAAGCAATCCAAATCGGATCGTACACGTTCTTTAGGTTTTTGATAATATACTCCCACCACAAAATTCTGGATTGCGGTCTGGATTTTCGAATCGCTTTAAAATACCGATTACGTCAATCGGATTGCTCTTATTGCTAGTTAAAGGGCGGACCGCTGGTATTACTGTTTATGTTTTGTGTTTGTACAGGCTGTAAACAAAATAGATGTAAAAAGTTTTCTTTCGTTTTGTTTGCGATATAAATTTGTCTATATACTTATAAAGGAAAATACCGAGGGACGAGCAGTATATCTATTCAGTCATATCGGGTTGGATATTCCCTGTCGTTGACACTGTTGAAAGTGACATTTAAAAAATTTAAATTTGACTACATTTACAATTTTTTATTAAATTAATCGTTGTTGTACAGATCTGTACATAACATATAATGCTTTTTATTTATGTTTTAATTAATACTTTAACAATTTCGGAAAAAAATATGTTTACTTCAGCACTAAAGTATTTTTTACTTTCCGTCACATTTAGATAAGGAAGGTGTTGTCTTTAGTCAAAAAATTTGGTAGTGAGTTTTTGATGAATAAGCACGTTTTAGGATCCCTAGAATACGATTGTACTATTTTTACGATGATGTCTGTATGTGTGTGCGTGTGCGTGTGCGTGTGCGTGTGCGTGTGCGTGTGCGTGTGCGTGTGCGTGTGCGTGTGCGTGTGCGTGTGCGTGTGCGTGTGCGTGTGCGTGTGCGTGTGCGTGTGCTTGTGCGCGTGCGCGTGCGCGTGCGCGTGCGCGAGCGCGTGCGCGTGCGTGTGCGTGTGCGTGTGCGTGTGCGTGTGCGTGTGCGTGTGCGTGTGCGTGTGCGTGTGCGTGTGGGTGTGCGTGTGCGTGTGCGTGTGCGTGTGCGTGTGCGTGTGCGTGTGCGTGTGCGTGTGCGTGTGCGTGTGCGTGTGCGTGTGCGTGTGCGTGTGCGTGTGCGTGTGCGTGTGCGTGTGCGTGTGCGTGTGCGTGTGCGTGTGCGTGTGCGTGTGCGTGTGCGTGTGCGTGTGCGTGTGCGTGTGCGTGTGCGTGTGCGTGTGCGTGTGCGTGTGCGTGTGCGTGTGCGTGTGCGTGTGCGTGTGCGTGTGCGTGTGCGTGAGCGTGTGCGTGTGCGTGTGTGTGTGTTTTTTTTCGAATAGAATCGAATAGAAAGAATATTTTATTGTTTATACGATTTGAAAGCATTTTATACTTTATATCAAATGGATACGAGTTAAAAAATTATAAAGAAATTAAATATCATATATTAGCCAGCTATGCTATAACTCTGGAAACAGTTGCTATATTAAGAAAATTCTGATTGAAAGGTGTCAGTGTCAAGTGCAATTGACAGTATGTTTGTATTATATTTTTACTGGAAATATAGGATCTTTTTCTATAAACTTTCTGTATGGAATTTGTATAAAATACATACAACTGCCTTAAGGTAATGTACAAGATATCGAATCTTTTGCAAGGGATTCTTTGAAGTCATTTATACAAAATACATAAAAGTGACGGAAGGTAATATGCTAGCCACATCAGAGTTTTCATTACTCATTTGGTTTATTCTCCTCGGCAATCGCTTCGCAGAATACAATAGTTATTTGTATACTAGGCACTAAAGTATAATTTTTTATTACGAATATGGAATTTATTCTACTTGGCGATATCTGAGGAAAAAAACCATATGAGTAATAAAAAAATACTTTAGTGCTGAGGTATACATTATTTTTTTCTGAAATTAAAAACATAAATAAATACTATTATGTTATGCAGGGCCGCGCCGTACGGGTGGGCAGGTTGTACCCCGCACAAGGCGCCTGACTTTGAGGGGCGCCGGTTCAAGATAGTAAAGTAAATAATAGCAAATTTATATATATATATATATATATATATATATATATATATATATATATATATATATATATATATATATATATATATTCGTAAAGACAAAATTACTATAAAACTTACAAATTAACGTGGTAGAAGTGAACAATATATTTTTAATTTGTTTGCATTAGAGCTCTAGTTATAAGTAAAATAATTACCATATCAATCGGTTCATTGTTATTCTAGCATTGTTATATTGAAATATTAACTATAATATATAAAATGTTGATTACAACAATGAATATATTGATTATAACTCAAGAATATTGATTACAAAAATGAATCCCACAATGAATCCAATATTTAAATACCTATTATCATTTTGCAAAGATTCAAATGCATACACAATTCTGAAATGAAAGAATGAATCTAGGAAAATTTCATTAATATATTAAATCTATAATTTTTGAAGAAGGAAAAGTATAGTTTAAACTTTAATTTTTTACATCATGAGAGGAAGGGGCGCTAAAATGTAACATAGCACAAAGGCGCCTAATACCAACGGAGCGGCCCTGATGGTATGTATTTTTAAAATGCTAGGCCAATTGAATACTAGTTGTTGCGATGGAAATGGCTATGGTAACAAAAGTACTGTCAAATATGTAGTAAGATCTGCTAAACTTTTAACGTCCGACTAGTATGTTATATACCAAATAACACCCAAGGCCGTGTTATGAGTTGTTGCTATGGTAATGTTGTCAGTAGAAGGTTAATTCAAGTATAACAAGTGAGTCTGTAAAATTTTACTTTAGCTACTATTTTAGCTAACTTCGCCTAGTAATGTCAAGTACTTTAGTGTTAATTTCGGAAAAACAATTATTTTCCTATCCTGAGAAATGTCAACTCGTAGTTTGATAGTCAAAAGCACTCACTTGGTCAACAAAAACCCAAAATATTAATTTTCATATGAGATAACTATTCAAAATCTGTATTTCTGGCTCTGTCTTATTCTCCTTCTTAGTATTGTAATCACGAGCGTGTATGAAGGAAGATCACGCACAGCCCTTTGTGGGGGTATCACGCTCGTATTACGCTCATGTCACGCTCGCCCCAGAACGTGAACTACGCGCAACATTGCCACGCGACCTACCTGCTCAAATGCTCAGTTTTATTAGCTGTAATTGCGAATTTACGCCACTTGTGAGCCTAAGAAATTGATGTAATTGTAAGATGTTGCCTGGTTTGGGAAAGTAAATGCTGTTTTGTAGTATATTCATGTTCCTTTAAGAAGACATTCATTTCGCATTATATCCAGTGCTAGGTAAGCTAATTTGATTCTATTCACAGATTACGCTATTGGCAATATATATCAGAGTGTGTTTACCAGGCTTCAAGTGTCATCTCACAGGCTCTAAAAGCTGTCGTGGAGAAAATACCACAAGAGTTATTTTTCTGTTATTTGAAAAATAGAAATTATTATTAAAGTGTGGAATACACCAAAATTAAAGCTATTTAGTCCTTGTGTATCAGTTCCAAACATATGTATAGAGTAATTCTTTTTTTTTCTTTGAAAATCTTAAAATTTTCGGAATTGTAATTGTGTTTTAGTGTATTGGAAAGTTAATCCGGCTATCCGGTTTTTCGAATATCTTTTTGTAGTACGTATTGTAACGTGTGAGCCCCGCTGCTACGCTGAACCAGCGTCCAAGTATAGCGACGACGCAATTTCGCTAGCAGCCAGGCTACGTAAACAAACAAGCCGCGACGTGTTTAATTCCTTCCGGTCGCCTGAACCTTTTGTGTTTATTGTTATTATGCGGTCGATCATTCTAGAGCTCTCTGGAAGTTAATGGCAGCTATATATAAAAGGGACGCAGCTATGCTGGGGAGTTAGTTAGTTAAAATTGTTAGTGTTAAGATTGTGTTAAATGTGTATAATAATTCAGAGAATTTAACCTTTGAAAAAAGCAGCTGAATTTTGTAAACTGTCAGAGTATCGTGTTCGGTCAATAGTGAAAAGAGGAAAATGTGTAAAACGAAAGCGAGTGTGCCGAGAAAGTTTTTCTACATTTGATTCGTTTTTTGAGGGTGTAGTAAAAAGAAAAGTGTATAGTTTTTTTTGCTGTGTAATATGGACAAAAAGTTTTACCTCATAATATTTTTGTTATGAAACAGTACAACTCTGTGCAAAGCAGTGACCTTATTCACTGTCTTATTTATGAGGGATCGAAATTTTTGTTTCTTTGATACCTTAAGTTGGAGGCGTTTCAAAGGTTTATGGTGATCCTTTGCCTTTCGGTGAGACAGACTATTCATGGAGAGACATATAGAGACATTCAAGCTTTAGTGTACAAGGACAGTAACGGCGAGTCAGAACTCTTTTATTTTAAGTCAGATAGAAAAACTCTTCGAATATAATTTATATGATACATTATTGTCTATCTACGTATCATATGTATTTGTATACAGGGTGCTCCGTTTAAGCGCAACAATATGTAACTTTATATTTCTTAATGGAACACCCTATAATTATTTATTTATTTTGATAGTAAATTAGATTCCCTTTAAAAAAGTATTCAATAATAAGGGGTCTAAAATTATAAATTAAGAAGTTATTTACGTTCATAAAAAATAGTAGTTCAGAGTGGAAAAACCCATAATATAATACAAAATCTTGATCCTTTTTTATTAATTATAATAAATGCTCGAAAACTTGTCCTTCAATTTCAATAAATTTTTCTATTATAAATATTATATTAACCATCTCATCTTTACTAAAATTTGAATTATTCATTTTCACATCAACATCAACAATGATAAACTAAGAGTATTTGTACAACTTGTTTGTTTAAATTCGAAACAATTGATCAAATTATCCATAGCTTCCTTTGTTAATAATACCATGATAGAAACATATCATTCAACGAATAAAAGTAAATAACTTCTTAATTTATAATTTTAGACCCCTTATTACTTAATACTTTTTTAAAGGGAATCTAATTTACTATCAAAATAAATAAATAAATATGGGATGTTCCATTAAGAAATATAAAGTTACATATTGTTGCGCTTAAATGGAGCACCCTATATATAAATGGATATGGTACGCAGATAGATAATAATGTATCATATAAATTATATTCGAATTATAAATGGATATGGTACGCAGATAGATAATAATGTATCATATAAATTATATTTGAAGAGTTTTTCTATCTGACTTAAAATAAAAGAGTTATAAAGAGAGGACAGACCGATGAATCACCCTGTATATATATATATATATATATATATATATATATATATATATATATATATATATATATATATATATATATATAACTGTGGAAGTAAATACTCAACAGAAATATCCATTTTGACTTATCTCGCATAACTCAAAAACGGTAAGCCGTAAAAAGTTGCACCTCCGTTTTTGATCATTACATAATTTCCAGAAATGGTACTTTATTTGAAGCCTATAATAGATTTTAATGAAAAACTATATAAAAATATATTTCAAAACTTTTCAAATTTGGTATATAAGACTTTTAAGTCAATTGCAATAACATAGTAGATTTTGGTTAAAACAGGCTAACCGGGAGTGATATATTACCTGAAGTTGTTATAGAATTAAATTCTACGACAAGCACATCAAGTATTATTAAATTAGCCCTTTGTATAAGCGAGATATGTAAAATTAAAACTTTTTGATTTTTGTAATGAAGCTTGCTATGGATGAGGACAAAAAATAAAAATATAAAAAATAGATGTTAATGTCAAATTACGTCAAATTACTTCATATTATTCTTGCGTACAAGGAAGTCGTGTGGTGTCCACATCAGATTTTTTAATAATTGTTTAATATTAGTAATAGTCATTTTCATTATAGTATAATAAACTTTTATTTTAATTAATAATAATTGTCTAATATTTACACTTCAACCAAATAAATAAAAACGTTACAGTATGTAGCTTGTGGAGCATGAACTTTATAAACCATGTTTGATTTGTCGCTGACAATTTGTGATTAAAATGTTGTTTAGCGCAACGGAAACAACAAACAACAGAAGTAGAAAAAGTATATAAAGCGCAGGTTCATAAAAATAGGTGTTGATAAAAAAAACATCATTTATTCAGAATCAAAACTGTATTCAAAAATTCAAAGGTCCTCATGACTGTACATTTACGCAAATTGTCAATTAGTTCGCCGTCACGTTGCCGGGTAAATCTCAAATCTCGATCATTTATAAAAGTCTATATCCCTAATGGATTTGTGTTGATTCCTGACCTGGACAAATTCGCATTGTTCGCTGTGTCGCGAGACAATCATGGCCGAATTACAAAGTTTCCGACTACTGTGTAAACTAAGAAGAAAAACGTCTTATCACTTGTTCTCCTCCGGGGCAACAGTGGGGGAAACAGATTCCCAAACAATTTTCCAGAGGAAATGAATAACCCTTCGAGCTACGCCTGTGGTATCGCTGCCATTGTCACCATTGTCCAATGCCAGGGGCGTGCGGATGATATTTCAAAGGGAGCATAAAAAAGTGTCTAAATAAATATTGCAATGGATTTTCACTCCAGGCATGTAAATTTGTTTATTCACAATCGGTTAGTAATATGTTGTTTACAACCTTCAAAACGGTTTCGAAGTGAGTCATTGTTTGCTTCACTTTTCAGCTAACAGGAATAGTATATTAAAACATAAGTTATGGAGTCTCGTGGCCGCGTGCCTGAGTATCAGGTCGCGAATCTGGGGAACCGGGATCGATTCCGATCGACGCCAAATATTTCGAATTTTAAATGGCACAAAATTGACCCCTGTGGTGCACTCTCCACGCCAGCAAGGAGTGCTCGTAAGGTGTCGCCTGGTAAACGCTCGCACGGTACAAATATGTCATCATCATTACCGAAATCTGTATACAAAGCAGATTGGCACATCCCGCAATGGGTAATATGCCGTGATGATATATTTATTTATTTTTATTTAAGTTAGAGCTAGAGAAAGCAACCTATTCTTCCATTTACATTATTTCTTTATAAAACTAGTACTAGACATTTTCCATTAACGAAATTCTTTAACAGAATAAATAATAAAAGCGTAAAATGATTATCTTTTCTATATGTAATAATGTTTTAGACAAAAATTAATCTTGATTTAAATATACAGGGTGATAAAAAAGGCTAAAAATTTTTGAAGGCATATAGTACAGACCAGAATGAATAAAAAAGCTTAATCAATATGGGTCCGATCTTTAAAAGTTTCCGAGATATAAAGCAGGGAAAAATGAGTTTTTACGGAGTTTACCTCTGCTATCTCGAAAAATATAAAAGTTACGATTTCGATTGAATGAGTCTTTTTGTTTACCTTTCAGAGGAAATCTTAGATGTGATTTTTTCAAGAAAAATCGATAATTAGACTAAGTTAAAAGTTGTGGCGACTTTTGACAATATTTAATTTTCAAATAACATCGTAACTATTAAAAATTGAGAAAAATGTTTCATATAAAATTTTATTGTTGTTTATAGTCTATTTACTAAGAGGCAAAATTTTGTTCGATCAGTATCCTTGTCAGTTTTTTTTTTAGAATCTAACCTAAATAATCTCTTTCTCGGAAACAGCTGAAGATCAGACCTATATGTCTAGGATGTTCTAATAATACACTGGATAGCTGACATACGTTTAACTAGTGAGGCAAGTGGTGGGGATACGGCGCCATTTGCAAGAAAGACAAAACATCAAACGTTCGTTGGTCCATTATTGCATTATATGATAGGTTTTTTGAATAAACTGGTGTTTGTGTTGTGTTCTTTGTGAATAAATACTTTAAGTATGATATTTCTATAATAAAAGGCAATATGCCGTCTTCTTGAAGTGCTTTTGGGTGCACAAATAGACATAGCAAGGATAACCCTCGACAATTTTTAAAGTAAGTATTATTGTTCATATATAAGTATGGAAATTTATTCATACTATTGTTTTAAATATTTTACAGATTTCCTTTAAACATTAGTGGTATATTAGGATTGTGGATAGATGACATAAAAAGAAAACATCTCACACCTACAAAAGAATAAAAAATTTGCAGTGATCATTTTCTTGAAACTGATTATTTGAAAAGGCCTGGAACATATATAAGAAGATTAAAACCAGACTCAGCATCTTATGTATTTCCAAATTTTCCACCACATATGCAAAAAGCAAATATTATTTTTAATTTTATAGTCCTATTTTATTGTGAATTTGCTATATATGTAATAAATGTATGTATATTAATAAAATAATAACTATAATTTTTAAAATATACGCCATAAATATAAAAAAATATGTTAATTCATCCCATTTATAATTTGTTTCTATATGTAATTTTAAATTTGGCGCGTATTTTGCCTTTTCTGCAAATGGCTGCCTTCCAGATGCTTGCTCACAGGTGGCTACGTGCACAATATATAAGTTAGCAATCCAGTATTAATATCCCTGACCCATGTTGATTAAGCTTTTTTACTCAGTTTGGTCAGTACTATATAATAATATAATAAAAAAAGTTTACCCTTTTTGTAACATCCTGTATATTATTAAATACTCTCAAAACACGTCGTCTATTGATTAATAGAGCCGCTATTTTAAAATATTTATAAAAGACAAAATAATATTTCATTTTTAAAAATATTATCACTTCCCAAATAAATTAATATTGGTAAATATAAATAGAGTATGTTTTTTTTATATTTCATATCTGTTTTTTATCAAATAATTTACGTGTGCAATAAATTTTAGTATAGAATACATTATAAATCACTTATGTTATTATAAAAATATTTTTCCGGTAATCAATTTATAAAATATATTGAAACTTTATTAGTAGGGTTTTAATATTTTGTATTTATTTTAGATAAAGAAATAATGGGGGCTTATGATTTTAGAATTTTATTGTTGCCATCTACTTCTGAAGTAACTTTTTGAGACAAAAACATTACCATGACCACTTGGATAGACTTTAAAACAGTAGTTAAATGTATTGGATAATTTTGTATTTCTGTTCGTACAGCGCCAAAAATTTCCGGCCTGGCCATTAAAGAAACGCTGTAGACTTACAATTAAATTTTAATTTTCAACATAATCCCCCCTGACATCAATGCACTTATTACAACGTTTCAGTAACAATTCAATACCCCTAAAAAAATATTCCTTTGGTTTGTTTTCAAAATGTGCAGTCTTCACAGCTTCGTCGTCACTGAAATGGCGCCCTCGAAGGTCCTTTTTTAAATTTCCAAACAGACAGTAGTCGCTGGGGGCCATATTTGGACTATAAGGAGGACGATCAATTTGTTCAAAACCGCAGTCAGAAATCGCAGCTTGCGCAGTTGCAGTAGTGTGCACGGCTGCATTATCATGCAGCAAACGCACGCCTCTGGTCAGTTTACCACGTCTTATTTCCCGAATATTTTGTGGCAATTTATGCAGAAGTGCTGCATAATAAGCCTCATTGACTGTCGTGTTACGTTCTTTAAAGTCTATAAGAAGAATGCTCACAATCCCAAAAGATCGTAGCTTTTTTGTCGACTGGTAGACCCTGAACTTTTTGGCGATGTTTGTCCTTTTCGCCTCCACTCCATCGACTCCGTTTTGGATAAAGGATCATAGTAGAGAACCATAGTTTCATCTCCTGTGACAATTGTCTTCAACACCTCTGTTGTGTTTACACCAAATAGCTTCAAAAAGTTTTGAGCACATTCAACACGACGTTGACGCTGAATTTGCTGAGAGATGTTTGGGGACCCACCTTGCACTAACTTTATTCGTGCCTAAATGATCGCTATGTTTAAATATGAACCTGTATACATATTTATTGTTTTATAACTGAAGTAATTTTATTTTGTTTGTATTTCTTTACTTTACACAAACTCTTTCCTTTTCCGTCACTACCACGCTTGGACTGACGCACAATAGACGTTGGGATCTAAGATGGCGATTAGGTCTGCTTGTATTGGCGAAAAAATTCAAAGTGGGTGACGTCTGGCGACGGTTTTGTGAACTAGAGGAATAAGGAAACGTTGATAGCATACAATGAAACGTATCTAATTTTAAACCGGTTTAATTTATATTTGTTGTAAATGAAAGTCAGATACATAGTGTATATTACATTTTCAGGTTTAAATAATAATCAGTAAATGCCATAGATACTGCTCAGTGCCACAATGCAATAATTACAAGTCAAAAAGTGTAAGTTTACACTATATTCCAAGTGACAAAATATGATCTCGAAATTTTTTCCTTACAGTTTTGACGTCTCCAATCGGTTCTATTTTTTTCTTTTTTTCTATATTGTTTATCATCCTTTTTAATAATTTTTGCCCTTACTTGTTCCAAATCTGAACAACTTAATTTTTCTATTTCTGCTTCTTTGTAATACACAAACCCAAAAACAAATAAATTAATAACAATAATAATGATCACTTTTGTTGTAAAACAATAAATATAGTTTTGATTTTTACTATCCTGTTTATATGCAATAAAACTGCAACATTATATTTGCATTTGCCTCCCAATTCTACTCTACAACTAAATTTGGTTTCCAGTAATTTTATATTCTTATTTAATAAAATTTCAATTATATGAGGATCTCCACTCAAATGACTGGTTTTTAAACAAGATCCCAGTATTGTACCTGGTCCAAAAATTTTTATTCCATCAAAGCAATATACAAGTCCAGCCTTAAAAACTGCTTCGTCTTCCTTTATAGGACGTGCAGAAGCAATGTATTCAAAAATATAACTTAAGTTTATGTTAAATTTCTCCATATTAAATACTTTGCACTTGGAAATGCATATTGCCGGCAATAAGGAATGAGAGAACTCTCCTTATTCCTCCGCCATCTTGCTACCGTCCGGCCTGCCATCTGTAGTTCAGTTTTTTCGCCAATAGACTAATCTATTGGCGAAAAAACTAGTGTTCTAGGTCGGCCAGTTCATAAATGTCAAGAAGAGTCACATACGTCATCAGAAAATATTCAAATATAGACAAAAAAGACTACGGATATCAGATGACTGTCTCCATGTTAGTGTATAATGTCTGAGGCATATTTACTCCTGTTACCACCCCATTGCACGGCACTGTCTGATGCTAGAGCAGTTGGAGGCGGCGCAACGAGATTAGGAGGCGGAATTAAATTTACGTAGTACAGTCTCAGTGATAAAATGGCGCGCATTTCGCCTTGGGCCACGCACTGAATACTAAACTATTTAATACCATTTCCGGCTACATCTCTTTCCTATTAAACGCTCCCAGATGACGGCTAACACGAAACTCGCAAGACACAGCGATGCTCAACAAAATAAGCAACGACATAAGACGCGATACAAATAATACAGTTAATAGAATCCTTTTTTACTCAGAGGAATATTACCTACATTTTTTGTTTTACTGACAAGACGTTAAAATGAATCCTGATTTTATAATAGTACATTAAAACACAAGTATCATAAGGCAATCTGTTAACGTACGAGTCCAAGTTTGAAAAACGAGCCGCTAGGCGAGTTTTACAAAGGACGAGTGCGTCAACAGGCCTTATGATACATGTTTTTTATACTATTTTTTCTATTGAGGTAATTTTACAATTAGATTTTTAAAAAAAGGAGTTGTCAAAAATATGAGTTGGTGTTTTTTTTTATCAGTTATGTTGGTAGCGTTTCCCGCTAAAAATTGAAATTTCACATTTTGACAGTTTGTGTATCTTGTGATTTTGTCTGATTGTTTACATTAAAACATTGTATCAAGCATTATACAATTATGAAAGAGGAAAACCAATACATACAATGAACTCCAAGGTTATTAATGAACCATCCTGATTTGACATATCGGTGGTTCGTGTTGGTTATTATCATAAATAAAACTTGAATATGGGACTGAAGGACGTTACGTGGACCATCAAGCCTTTTTATTGAGAAAACATATAAATAAAACTCTTTAAATAATGAAATACTTTAATGAACAATTTATTGCTCTAGACTTTTACTTTCCACCATGTTTACAACACTCACTGCTCAGTTGCACAGATAACGGCAACAGCTTTTCTTACAATTTTTAATACAAAACATATATGGCATATATTCGATAGTTCGCCACAACGTGGAACTGCAAATCATGGATTAAAACGTCAACTTTTCATATTTGTTTGCTAGTAGCCGCCATAAATTGAGTAGACAGTGTTAACATTTTCAAGTAACGTGCATCATACATTTCATAACCTACCTGGAATAACAATACATTAAATTCAAAATTGCATTACCATAAATTTAAATTGTAATAAATAAAACTTACCGTTTTAATTATTTTGACAAAGTAAACCTGAGCGCATTGTTTCTTGTTTCATAATTTTTTAGTTGAAATTTTAACTTCACAGATTCTTATTCTTTCTTAACTAACACAGCTATAGCTATAAATTTCTTTTCTTTCTAGTCCTATCACCTAGTGAAAGGATAAAAATCCACAATTAGAAGTAATATTTCAACATAAATAATTTACCATTTTAAGGTTATCTCTCAGTTATAAAAGCATGACTACCACCTCTAGAACATGAAAGGCGCTAAAAACAGTATGTTTATAGATTTTCTAAACGTCGTGTTTTCAGTGATAAACAGTACTTTTATAGAAACATAAGAACACCGAAATAGAAAAATAATATTTTTATGCTAGCGTATTATAACAACTTTTCGATTGTCATTTCCGTTGTTAAATGAAGTACTATTAAGCACTAGTGCTTAAAAATGACAGTTTAATGCGTAAAAGTAAAAGTACTAAATACTTATTATAACTGTTTATTTATGATAAATATTTACAACGCAATTACTTAAATTACTAAATTGAACATTTGTTGTCGTTCTTAATACTTCTTGGTTAACTTCAATGTGGGTAGAAACTGAAGTAGATGTGCTGCTGGATTCTGATTCTTTGTCGACAATTTTTATTTTTTTAATTGCTGTTTCTTTTTCTCCCAAAATTCTTCGTGAAATTTCTTTCTTATTTTCCAAAGAATTTTCAACGTAGCCTTCAGTAACAGAACTTGAACGCCACCCTCCATGTCGCTTGAGCACTGTAATGTCTGCTCCCGAATCAGCCAAAAATGTTGCAGAACACCGCCGAAAGCAATGCCCGGTATATTCTTTAGCATTTGGGAGGCCGAGGAACTCTGCAATTTTTTTTAGGTATACCACCTATGGTATTTATAGCTACAGGAAGCGTGCAACGCTTAAAATTTCTGTAGGTTAGAAAAAACCGTTGATGTTCAGTATGAGTAGGTCGAAGTTGTGCGTACTTGCGAAACATTGCTAAACAGTTGATTCCATCGATAAACCCTTCAGTTATCATAAAAATCGTGAAATATTCGTTTTAGTATTTGGAATATTAATTTTATGAAAGAAGTAGAATCTTCAATATCTCCTACACGTAAAAACGTAAGTTCCTCCCGGCGACATGCCCCATAGATTCCAACAATTAACACAACCTTTGCTAATAAATAATCCTTGTCATCAGCTTCCTTCATGAAGCGAACTATCTCTTGCTTAGTAAATATTTTTGATTTTTAGGCTTATATCCACTAGCTTTTCTTTTTAAAAATGTAATAAGATTGGTAAATTTACTTATATCCACATTCTTATTAAGGTATATCATAGTTCGGAGCATAGAGTAATTACTCCATAAAGTGGATGGCTTATAAATGGATGATAATTCCGAAAAATAGGCTAAAACTATCTTTTCTGTAATGTGCCCAACGTTTTTCTCCGCACACCAACTGTCAAATTTTTTGTAAGTTTCTTCATACAATTTGTTTGATTTTCCTGGGACCAGTGTAGCCAATGCATCCTCTGCACCATTTTCAATACCAGAGTCAATCTCTGAGTCACTCATTTTAAGTAAATTTATTACCAAAAATTCTCAAGAAAAATTATATACCGAGCATGGCAACAAAAAAATGAAACTGATGCCTGCCTACTTTCAAATTTTGAAAAATTCAAAATGTTGACATTTGAGAATAAATATAAATAATCTGTTTTAAAACGCTAGTATAAAAAATCTTGTATGGTATACGTTGCGAAATCGTGGTTCAAGCACTAGATGTGTTAGAACACATTTCTTTCGCAAAGCTATTCTCTGTTTCGGAATTAGAATGTCACATTCTAGCACGCATATTAATGTCGGAAGAAGCTTCATTTTTAAACGATTTTTGGTGATATTTTATTATTTGAGATTGGCTGTAATAAATACTAGACTAAATATCTTGGCAACAGGCAGAATAAAAAGCACAAATCACTGTCCCCAACATAATAATTCTATCAAAAATTTCCCTTAATGAATATTGTCAAATATTTTTATAAAAATCTGATGTGGCCAACACAACATCTCCAGCTATTCATTCATCCTATACTATCTATACTTAACAATTTTGTGAAGCGTTGTATTTGTGCTAAATTTATTTTCCCGATCTACATTCTAGATAATTTTTTGAGTAAATAGGTCGAAAGTTTGATGGAAAAATAATTCATGCGCGAATGTTCATTGTAACATGGACTAACTGCTTCACTTCAGCTATACGTCATGTGCCATGTCATATCACAAACCATGTCACTACACATTATGTCGAGAAGGAGGCAAGGGAGGAACTATTCTACTCGAGATACTATACAAAATGTCATTGTATTCAGATATGGCAACAGTGAGATGAAATAGTTATTTGTGTATCAAGGTTGGAAAATTAATCTTTTTACCTTCCGTTATCCTTAGGTAAGGAAGGATTGTCTTTGGTCAAAAAATTCGGTGGTGAGTTTTTGATGAACGTTTTAGAGTCCCTGAAATAAGATTTTACTATTTTTACGATGATGTCTGTATGTACATATGTGTGGATGTGTGCGTGTGTGTGTGATAATTTTTTCGGATCCGATAACTCAAATATTACAATTCAAAAAAATTATAATTCTTTCATATTCCTTTTCTTTACATCCATATGAAGAGCTAATTAGATTTTGGTTACAATTGGTCAACCGGAAGTACCCTCATTTGAAGATTTTAACAGTTGTTCTTGAAAAAACCATGTTAAATATTATTTTTTCACATTTAATGTTATTATAAATATTAAAGAATATTTTATTCTTGTTAATGTGAAGAATAAAGAAGACGTAGACACGTTAATATGCTTTAATTGGAACACAAGAACGCAACAATAAATATAGAAAATACAGAAATTATATAAATATATACAGTTTCTAGTATAACTAAATATGTATGTAATAACTGTATCTCTACGGTAATATTATTACAATACTCATTTGTCAACAACGGTCTTCAAAATGAAAATAAAATTAAATGAAAAAATAATGCTCTTCATTAATACATACGGATAACTATAGCGTAAATATGGTCTACTTTTTTCTAGAGTAATAAACATTAGGAATAAAGCACATAATTTCAATATTTGTCATATTGACATATGTCAAAATAATTGTTTTGTTAACCATAGCATTTTGAAAATAGCACTAATGAGAAAATTTCAAAAAATATTTATCAATAATATCTTCATTTTCTGAAACCGATAAACTATTGAACAAACCACGGATGTTATTAATCATAACAAGCCTTAGATGTCTTAAACCTGAGTGTCAGGTCGCGAATCTGGGGAACCGGGTACGATCCCGACCGACGCCAAATATTTCGAATTTTAAATGGCACAAAATTGACCCCTGTGGTGCACTCTCCACGCCAGCAATGAGTGCATGTGAGGTGACGTCTGGTAAACGCCCGCACGGTACAAATATGTCATCATGATTACCGGAATCTGCGTACAAAGCAAATTAGCACACCCGGCAATGGGTAATATGCCGTGATGATATATTTATTTATACACTGAGAAAAAGATATAATTACGTGAACTGTAAATTTATTTGTTACAAATAAATCCTAAGCTTGAATAGATCCAAATATATCTACAATTGAAACAATGTAATAATTTATTTGAAGCATTTATTTGTCTCAAATAAATATATATTGAGATCAATTATATCTTCTATTTCGTGAGAACTATGCATTTATTTACGTTAAGAATTATTTTAATTGCGCTAAATTTATTGCATTACTATTGGATATATAATAATTTATTTGAATCAAGTTTATATACCTACCTCTCGTAACCTGTCCACTCTTAATAGATTAAAATTGAAGGAAAACTATTAAATAAAGACCAGATGTATATTTTTTCGAACACCATATTTTTATTAAGTCACAAATTACATCCTTAAGAATATTAATGTACATATAACAAAAAATTATAAAAGTATAAATACACACGCTGTACAGGTACCGGTGCATGTGCCTTGGCATAAAAGATACACTGAAAAGTGCAAAGCAAATAGTCAAAACTCCACTCAAGTAGTATATTTTTCACTGTTTCGTCACCCACATTCACTACTTTTTACCAAACGAATGAAATACAAATCGCCAGAAGTGAACACTGTCAGAAATGAGTACCACCATATACAAGATGAAACGTACAACAAATGAACAAGTCCATACAAGTCACTTCACTTAAAATCGTCATTTGACAAATAGAACATTGTTCATTCAATCGAAATATTATTTTGCCGCAAATAGTATTTATTTGTGACAAATAAATGTAGATTCAAACAAAAACTATTTTTCATTGTAAGAAATATAAAGTTTATACAAATATATTTTGAAATTAATTCAAAACAATTACATATTTGTAGGAAACAAGTAAATATTTCAGAAAATTATAAATTTATTCATTGAAAATCTCAATTTAAAATACTAAGCATAAATATATTAGTTTATTTGAGAAAATTAAATTAAATTTAAATGAAATAAATCACGGTCAAATAAAGAATATAGTGAATGAATAAAATACATTTCATATTAAAGATTAAATTGTATTTGTTGCAAGGTTGCAATAATTGAATGAATGAAGTACCCCTTAATTATGAATATTTATTTGCTAAAAACCAGTCATTTTTCTCTGTGTATTATTTTACTATAATTTTTAATATTCTACGGATTACGGATCAGAAAGTTTTAATAAAATTAACGAAGTAGGTAGGCTATGAATGCTTCTACTTGTTTTTTTTTTTAGGCGTTATCCCAGTATCAATGGCTGCGTTTAACACAGCACAGCGCTGGTAGCGCTGAGTGCCGAAATTTGCCGAACGTAATGAATGGACGAATGTGATTACTCCAGCAACTGTATTCGGCAAACTGCGATGCTCAGCACTGTGCCGAGCTGAAGGCGGCCAATATCAATTTATTGACAACATTACCATAGCAACAACTCATAACACGCTCTAGGGTGTTATTTGGTATATAACATATGGACGTTAATAAAATAACTATACATATAATAATTAATTTAATGTGATAGTAATATAGACGATACAATAGTATATTTATATGCTATTCAAGCAAACGATTAACAGTTGAATTCCTAAATTAAATGCGGCCGTAAAGTAAAACCGGCCGTGAAATAAATGCGGTCGAAGTGATACTTTACCGTTGCCAAAGGATATGTAAAGCAACTAATAGGCGTCTAAAAACTTTGGTGCCGAGTGTCAGGTTGCGAATTTGGGAAACCGGGTTCGATCCCGACCGACGCCAAATATTTCGAATTTTAAATAGCACAAAATTAACCTCTATGGTGCACTCTCCACGCCAGAAATAAGTGCTTGTGAGGTGACGCCTGGTAAGCGCCTACACGGTTTAAATATTTCATCATTACCGATATCTGGGTACAAAGCAGATTGGCACACCCAGCAATGGTATGATATATTTATTTACATATCTATTCATTTCAATGAATCATTATAAATGTTTTTCTATTTTTCTCTGAACCTGCAAGAATTTCCTTCAGTTTTTCCCATCTAAAGCCCTGTAAAAAAAAACTTGCAAACTCCATCAGAAATTCATTCTTTCTCAAATAATCCCTCTTGAAAAAAGAAAATGTATTCCCAATTCCTTCATCTGAAACTGATACAAATACCCCTGTCTTGTCAGTCAGCAAAATCGGCGACACATCAGCATACATCAAAACTTTCGCTTCGCGCACGAGTGTGACAAAGAGGGCAGATGGTCTTGTAGAGGGTATAGGAGAGAGAAAGGGTTATAAGGGCAGTGTGAAGAAGCAAGCCATTTGTTTTAATTAGTAACGCACAGAAACAAGAGATCGCGATGGCGGCACAGGGCCTTATCTGGCAATTTATCATTCGGGAGAGGTCGACGCATGCGTCCCGAACGTCCCGACGCCCAGATCAAAGCCCTAACGTGATTTTGTCAACCGTGACCTTTGCAAATTTGTTTAGGGATGCACATAATGCCGAGGACAACTATTTGGGAATTATTTTGTATAGTACGACTTCTATCATTAATTAAGTAAGGAGTAGGAGCCCGAAAATGAAAACAATTAAGGCACAGGATTTTCCAAAAGATAAGAGAAATAAACTTTGAACCTTGTCAAAGATTCATGGGAAAAGTCAAAACTAAATTTCGTCGTATATACTAGCTCTTTATTAAATACCTCAACCAAAGGCGTCTCATATGGGGAAGCTTTGAGTGTTTTACATCGTTATTTTTTTACCTACTAAGATTTTTTCTAATAAAATATTATAAACAACACAAAAATACACAGAAAGGTAGTCTTGCTAAAACTTGATAATCCCGTTAGTTTTTGAGATATTTTAATTTTTAGGAAAAATAAGTAAAAGTAGGTAAAAAACCTGATGTGGCCAGCACATTATTTTCCGTCAATTCTATGTATTTTGTACAAATTTCATACAAAAAGTTCCTTGTAAAAGATTCTATTTCGTGTACAATACCTTCAATACAGAAAGTTTCT